>VCRD01000258.1:339826-355702 GCA_006783055.1 Trinorchestia longiramus
CCATCTCCTCTCCCTCCAGGTACTGGCGAGTGAACGGTAAGCCCTTGTTCAGTAAGCCTGGAATAGCAACGTGAGAACGATTATGGTTCATGTCAAACTACAAATAGCGTACACAAAATACGCAGAGTAGAACAATTATGCAGCGATAATTAACATAAAGTGTCCGTATGTACCTAGTCACTCTGTGTTAGGCTTACAATGCTCGAAGACCAACACAATATATTACGTATTCTGCTCAATACAAAAATATTTAAAACGAACCAAAGACACAAAACAAAGGGTCCAAGAACATAAGTTCCTTTTTCTCTGAGCAAAGCGCTTTGAAAAAGGAAGTTATGTTGCTGCACCCTGCATAAGAGACCTTTCTCGCATTTCTGAGAATTTCTAACTTGTCTCATCAACGCAGAGTCTGAACTGAGCAACATAAACTTTGTTGCTGAACTGAATTAAATTTTCCAAGGAGTGACATTGAAGCCAGCCTGTGTGACATCAGCTAACTTGCTGGACACCTCTGCGGAAGAAGGAAGTTCGTGCGGTGTTAGCAAATGTTGTGTCCAGAAATCAAGCCTTTATACCTATCAGTTTGTCTATAATAGTATTCCTATTAACCATCAGTTTCACCAAGCATGGCTGGAATCGCTGGAATTGCTCACGGGACTTATTAGAATTCATAGTGATTCGCCAGGGTCATGTTTTAAAATACCGATTTTGAGCATCCAATTTAGTTATGAATCAGCAACGGTGATAAAACCTAAAACCAAAATAGTTTAATTGAGACATTTCAAATTGGTTATGGAACACAGTGGTCTGTTTTCAATCCCTTAGTTACCGATTTTAGAGAACCACCTGCTCGTAAAATGAAATTTTGACTCCATGAACACGGACCAGCAAATAAAAGAAAATATTCTCTCGTATGATACCAAAACGTAAAGTAATATTATAATAAAAAAAGTTCCCAAGAAAAATTTCGGTCCTAAGAACTGTCTAAATTACTCTGTTTATGCAAATTGTGCCGTAACTTCAACTGAAGTTTCAATTCAGTTCAACTCAAATTGAAAAAAAAAGTTCTTCTCCTCTCAGAACAGTATTTTCCGTTGCCTCTACAATTCACATACTGGTAGTATTAATTAAATAATATATATTTGATCATCTAATACTCTTTTTATATTCACATGGTATGAGGCACTCGAATTAACTCAAGCTCAACATAAAGATATTGCCTGAGTCTGTATCAACTTGTGCGTCCCGCCCAGGCTTAGTTGCGAGACTAGTAAAGACCAGGGCTGAAAAACCAGGGTTAGGCAGGCCTCCCTAACACTAGCAGCTGCAACTAGCAGCACGAACTAACAGCAGCAACGAGCAGCTGGGACTAGCAGCAGGGACGAGCAGCAGCAACTAGCAGCAGCAACTAGCAGCAGCAACTAGCACCAGGAACTAACAGTGAGTAGTGATCACAGAAGTTCTGCATTATAAAAGACTCGTACAGAAATAAAAGGAAACCAGAAGTAGAGTACCTACGTTTCACCAACATTGTGATGCACGCAGAGAAGTAATTATCGCACGTTTGCTTTCGAGTGCTTCGCGCAACTTGGTTGTGCGTCCATGAAATTTTAAATTACATCGTTTATTGATTCCTAACAACGTAAAAAATCTTTGATTTTTTTAAGCATATGCCTTGAGGTAACACTGCTGTTTATTAGGCCTACATGGAGAGCAAAACTTGAGGTAACAGAACGAACGAATCGAGGGCTGGAAACGTTTCATATTTTTATTCAAGTTGGTTTGCGTGTTAGGCAAAGTTCACAATGTGGTACACAGAAAACATTCATGAAGTTCACGATGTGGTACACGGAAAACATTCATGAAGTTCACGATGTGGTACACAGAAAACATTCATGAAGTTCACGCTATGGTACACGGAAAACATTCATGAAGTTCACAATGTGGTACACAGAAAACATTCATGAAGTTCACGATATGGTGCACGGAAAACATTCATGAAGTTCACGATATGGTGCACGGAAAACATTCATTAAGTTCAAGATGTGGTACACGGAAAACATTCATGAAGTTACAAGGTGGTGCGGGGAAAACATTCATGAAGTTCGCGATGTGGTACACGGAAAACATTCATGAAGTTACAAGGTGGTGCGGGGAAAAAATTCATGAGGTCTAAGGTCTAGGGACTTTTCTGAGTTATAGCTCTGCTCCTTGCTGTCTCTAATTTAGGTTTAATTTATGTTCATTATGCAGTAGGTAGTGAAGCGCATTGTACTTTTAATCATGCCTAATAAATTAAGTAGGAGTTACCATTAGCAAAATTATGTAAAATTTAATTGATTATCATGTTTATTTTCACTTATATCAACAGTGTGACTTTTAATTTGAGCAGTATTATCCCATAGAAAAAATCGATGTCCAGTTTTCTCGCACACAAGGTCTTGCGGTCATAATGTAGAAATACGTGAACTAGTCTTAAGGAAACACTACACAAAATACATGCATGATTGTCACTCAGTTATGTTGCTGTGCGTTCTGGCCGCCTCAGTTCTGACGCTGCTGACAATACGGGCCACCGCCACCATGCCAGCCACCGCTGCTGACGTTACTGGCCACCGCCACCACGCCAGCCACCACTGCTGACGTTACTGGCCATCGCCACCACGCCAGCCACCACTGCTGACGTTACTGGCCACCGCCACCACGCCAGCCACCGCTGCTGACGTTACTGACCACCGCCACCACGCCAGCCACCGCTGCTGACGTTACTGACCACCGCCACCACGCCAACCACCGCTGCTGACGCTACAGGCCACCACATGAGTTAAAAATGGCAGCGAAACGAACGCTCATGTACGGAGGAATGATGCAGAACAAATTATTTGCCTCGAGCACTTCTGTGATCGTTATTTTTCACTGAAAATTACACTGAAAACCTTTGTGTGTCTCATCGTACAATTTACCTCGAGAGACTCTAAAATCTGCACAACAGAATTCCATCCCAGACAATGAATTTTTGATAACTGGTAACCGTCTCTAAGAACAGAAGGACCGCTCCAAATTGTCTCTCAATTCCTTAAACTGTAGCAATGATTTGCGTGGGATGAAAAGTGATAAATTTTGCGCTTTTAATTAAGAGCTAAATTTGGAGGCGCTTCGCTACAGTCATTCGTACCAATTTCTCTCAAATAAATGTATTGGAGACAAAAATGGGTTTGAGTAAATGATGACCGTGCTGCAAGGGTGCATGGAACGTTTGAAGACTGTGGCCAAAGTAGAGGACTGTGCAGAACATAAGAACAAAAGGTAAGAGTGTTGGTGATGCTGTAGGTGTGTGTACATAAGTGCGCGTGTACATGAAGGTGATGTACTGATGTGTTTACGCATGAAGGCTATGATGAAGTCGATATCTGAGATGGTGATGGTGAGGAAGTAAGGAGCTACACAGTTGGCAGTGATGGAGTGGCAGTAAACACAGTTGGCGTTGACAAAGTAAGAGTCCACATAAGCAGAGGTGGGAGGGCATAATCCACTATGTAGAGAGAACAGCCATGGCTCCTCAGACTGTTATCTCCATAGTGAGGTGCATCACGCCAACAAAAATTTGTTACCCGAATCATCATTTTTGAGACAAAAATCAAACGCGTTTTATTTCACGTTTAGTTTTATTTTTTCAGTTAGCAGTTTTCAGTTTTCTGATGTAACATTTGAAGCAGCGATGGTCCACAGAGATCATTAACGACTAAATCCTGCGCTTGGATTTTGCAGTGAATGTTGATTTTGCGAGCCCGACGCCTCAAGCTTGTTGACTGACACACACTGACTCCTCAAGGCAACACCTGGGGAGCTGAGAGACCTGTTTGTTTTAGCTGCTTTTTCGCGAACTTTCTTGCCACAATTTCCTCAGAGTTCTGAGTTCTCTTTACCAATTTCAACTACTGAAAATATTTGCACAAAGTTTCCTTAGAAATTTTCTAACATTAACAGCAAGCAGTAAAATAAAGTTGTTTTCAAATTTTGAGTTTTTTCGTATTTTTCAGTATCACTTATTTTGTACCTATTTCTTCTGGCTGAAAACTCATTACCTAGAGAAATTTCCTTTCTTCAAATCACTTGTTCCTTGAAAAATTTATCTGACTAGTTTTCTATAGTTCAAGTAGAAGTGCATGTATTTAGCAAAGAAAAATGAGAAAATGTATTTTACACTAGTATTTGACTGCACAGGTAATGAAACATCAGTTCTTCTAGTCGGCTATTGTTTCAATCTTCAGGCGCTTTGTGAGATACGCTAAGTGAAATTCACAAGGACTTTGAGTGTTAATCCTCTTCATGAGAAAGCAAAACTCACGAAATTTTTATAACTTCGATTTCAGAACATTACAGATACTTCTTTAGGTGATCGTATGTTTAAAAATGTCTAGTGCAACAGTAGCTTCTGTGCTCCATAGCGTAGTGGTTCTTTTCTGAGGACTTCTACGCAAACCCTCGATTGATCTTCGCCTTAATATGGAAAGCCATTAACTACTCGCCATGGGAAAATTTCTTTTCAAGTGTGTCATTGGTAAAGAGTTTGTCAGAGCACTAAATTCTTCCGCCTCCGCCTTAATGCTTAAAATAATTGTTGCAAACGAAATAAATTGAATTTGCCACCCCAGGGCTTTGAATGAGAAAGAATTACTCGACGCGAGTGCGGCTTCTGCAGGCGCTGAGGCTGCCGATGTCCTTCTTCTTCTTCTTCTTCTTCTTCTTGTTTCTCATTTATTGGAGCTTTGGAGATGAGTCCATGCAGCTCCACGCCTTCAGGGACATTTTATTGTTACTCGGAAGTTTAGCACCCAGTGCTCATACCCTTCATTATGGACAAGGTGTACTACACAAACCTCATGGTCATGCTCATCTTGCCCAAAGTCAAAATCCCATCGACTCAAAAGAGGAGCTTTTGCAGCATGACAAAATGCCTTTCGTTCCCACAAGGGCTTCGTTCATCGGACAAGCCCTCGAGGTAGCTCGTCTCCTTTATGAAATTCAGGGTTCATTAAATGAAGCGTAAACATTTTAGTGAATTTTGTGGCTGAGTTTAGACAGTCCTGCGTTCAATGGCAAATTTTGGTTTCTGAAACTGAGGAAGCTGAAGGACAGCTAGTTAATGAAACTCTGTCAGTTCAAAAGAAATTGCATTGATAAAGATGATGATATCTGACATGATGTTTAATTTTTCTAAAGCAGTTTTTATGTTGATGGAAAATCTGAAAACTGTTTTGCTCTGTCAAGTCAGGGTTTGATGATATTGAAGAAGTTTTATTGTATTGCATACCTTTTCAACATTCCTTACATTGTTAGTATATAGTTCTCTGAGCGTGGTTATTGGAGTTGGTAGTTGTCTGGTTGGTTTGTGCTGTATTGTTCTGTAGTGATCTCTCTTTAACAATCACTCTGCAGTCCCAACCCTCAAACATCTCTCATCTCCGAGTAGACATTGAATATCTTTATCTTACATCTTACTCAGAGTGAGGGCCTGAGGGAGTAAGGGACCGTCGGGAAACCCAATAGGAGAAAATGCAATTAAAATCAGGATGAGTTTAACAGGTTGTATTTGGGCATTTGAATATTATATTAGTTGTTGCTTCTTATTTCTTCGTTGCACACGTCTAGTTGTCGAGTAATGGCGTACGGACATCTTGCTGGTAGGGAGCCGGGACGTATAGAGTTGCAGCGCGTGCACTTCTTGTTAGTGCGTTGGTTTTTTGAGCCCCATCCTCTCCGCAGACAGGATGGCTGGTTTCTGCTTTCTTTTCTCTGCTGTTAGCTGTGAGTTGAATTGTTCAGGTGATGAGAGTGTTTGGGAGAGATGTTGACTTTGGAAGTGCTTGGTAGAGAGTGTGTGTCACAGGTCGGTCGGTCGGTACCAATAGGAAAGATTTGAGAGAGAGTTTGGCACAGGGTGTACCTAAGTAAAGGGGTGAAACGGAAAGGGATACTAGGAGGGGAATAGAAATGAGCGCTCTGCGCACATGTATTGGGTGCAAGGTGGTCTGTCGTTGGGGTTTGCTCTTGTAGGTGGTCTCTATAAAGAGTTGTTTTGTTACCCTAGAGGGGTATTGATGCTAGGTGCGGCGGTGTGGGGTGTCATGTTTATTTGGGTGTTGGAAAGGGGCCGAGTATTTTTGTTTTCGAGCTTGGGAAAGCTTTGTGTGGTATTTGTCTAGTTTTTTGTGGGAATGGGAGGTGTAGGTATAGTTGGGGGTGCATGTGTTCAATGTTGGTCCATATTCTTTTTGCGTGTTCGTGTAAGAGGGTGTTGATGGGGGCTCGTTTGGTTTGGCGGGACAATTGGGCTGATGTGTTAAAGTCGTGCCATTCTGCGTTTGTGATGAATCGTGTTGCTTTGTTTTGTACACTTTGTAGTTTTGAGATGGAGGATGGCGATAACGTCTGGAGTGGGATGGCTGGGTAGATGAGGGCTGATCGTACGTAGGCTAGGTACCCTGAATTTCAACGCTCCGTATGGTTAGGTCCGGGGATCTAGGCGGCCAGTTAACATCGCCATGCCGAGAGATCAATTTTTCCGGAAACGAGCGATTTAAAAGAATTATTGTTCTCTTACGGTGTGACTCGTGGCGGCATTTGGTATCAACAAGATGGCACCACGAGTCACACTGCGAGAGAAACAATAATTCGTTTAAGTCGCTTGTTTCCTCAAAAATTGATCGCTCGGCATGGCGATGTTAACTGGTCGCCTAGATCCCCAGACCTAACCATACCCGATTTTTATCTACGAGGATACCTTAAGGGAAAAGTTTACATTGATGAACCTACCACAATTACTCAATTAAAGAGAAATATCCAAGAGAAGAAAATCAGGCAAATTAACGGCAACACGTTAACGAAGGTTACAGAAAATTTTTAAAACAGATTAGAAATGTGCTGTCGGAAAAACGGGCATCACTTCACAGAGATTGTTTTCCACACTTAAATGTTATTTTTTAGTAAAATTCATATGTCTAATAAATGTTTTGACAAATTTTATGTTCTATCCCAAATAGTTTTTGAGTTATAAAAGTTCTTTAATGGGGTATCCTTTCTGGCCCACCCTGTACATCTCCTATGCCGCTCATTAATCATTCCACACATCAATACCAGAATGAGTTATCGTCGATGGTACTCTCCAATCACAGTGCTTTTTATGTTGAACTTGCTGAATTCCCGCTAAATTTAACTGACACTACAAGCTACATCAATTTGCCACTTGGCAAAAACATCACAAATTTGAAGATAAAGGGACAGATTAGTCTGTAATTTCATTCGAGAATTGAGATGCGTGGAAATGAGTCAATCACCAGACCTGGAAGCGACGCTTGAGGTCCTGTCTGTATTAGAGCCTCCAAGAACTGCCTGATGGAGGTCTGGGGTTGGAGTGTAGGAGCTGGATGCTGAAGTCATTAACAGCGGTGTGCAGAGCTTAATTTAGCCGAATTAGTAAATTAGTGTCAGATTTTATTCATTCTCTGAATAATGAGCAAGGTGTTAACGGCAGAGTAAAGCTGCAGCACCCTAAAGTCTCTCGCCTACCGCCAGCTCAACGAAAGATGAAAGGTCATCTAAAATAAACGAAGTGGAAAATATAAAATTTTTATTACACAAATTTCAGAAATACAGTACCCAAATTCATTACTTAAGTTCCTGAACTTTATTGCGTCATTGATTTGCAGCCTTATGAAGGACTACAGTATTTAACGTAGGTTGACTTATTTGAGCGTTTTCTAAATTAAGTAATATTGGGCTACATAAGGACACTCAGTTGCTAACAACAGTGCAAGTATTCATCATAGACCATGAAACAGTCAGAGTGGACTCTGAATATAAATTTGCATGCAAATCAGGTAGTGAAATGGCTTCTAGCTGCAGCTGAAAGCAGTTGTGGGGTTCCGGAGAAGCAGTGTCCAGATTGCCCCTCAGCCACTCAACTCAAGTTCTCAACAAGTCATGCAAAATTCAAACACAAAACGAGATTTTCACTTATTAATCACGTGAACATTACGTATATTAATTTTCACCCTCTCAGAGTTGTATTTTCTTTCAGTGAATATGTGTAGACAAATGTGTAATAAGTTTACTTATTGCAGATTGTTTTAACTGTTGCATGATGCAACAAGACTTCGTTTTACATAGTGTAACAACTGAAATAACACACGTTATCGTATAAATTACCTTAGGTTATTCCATCAATTTAACCTAGAAAATTTGTTCTATTTAAACAAAATCACACGTTTTCAAGAGCCAGAAATTCTCGTAAAGATTCTATGATATCTGGCCGTCCCTCCAACGTCACAGCATGCGTCAAGCCAGAACCCAGAGTGAAGGACACGAGGGTGTTGAGGGCGCTGAAAACCAAGGATTTTTACGAGGTCTTCTCTAGTTACTTGGCAGGTGAGATCTTCTTTCCCTACTTGGCAGGTGAAACCTTCTTTCTCTACTTAGCAGATGAAGTCTTCTTTTTCCAATTGGCAGGTGAGGTCTTCCCTCTCCACTTGGCAAGTAAGGTTTTCTCTCTTCATTTGGCAAATGAGGTCTTCTCTGTCTACTTCACAGGTGAGGATTTTTTCGTTCCACTTAACAGGTGAAATCTCTTTCCATTTGGCTGGTGAGTTCTCTCTCTACTTGGCAGGTGAAGTCTTCTTTCTTCAATTGGCAAATGAGGTTTTCTCTCTCCACTTGGCAGATGAGGTGTGGAGGTTTCCTGTGCAGACACACTGTAGGGCGACATTTGTCCGCTACATTTTTCTGACAATAAATTTTATTTTTTTTATTTGACTAGTGAGGGCTCGTTCTCTCTGAATGAAGTGTACAGATATGCAAGAAGTTAATTTACATTACTGGCTACTCCCCCTAATGACCAACCATGTGCTCACTGTTTGCGCACTAACACCCCTTCAATAGAGACACTCACTCACACTTGGTCAAAGTTCCATTGTCTACTTGAGCTAAAGTTCCACTACAGCGGAGAGATAACAGGTGAGCTTAGCACGAGCTATCCGTGTGGTTTCCGGAGGAGTTTATCCGATGGGGAGTTTGTTGGAAGATGAAGGTTGTCAAGGGGAGAGGTTTCTTCGTGTTGAGGTGAGTGTGTTTGGATCCTAGTTCTCTTTGACTGTAAATGGATGTTTTTCAATATTTTCTTAAAGATAGTTCCTGCTTTTAGATTCATTTTCAATCAGGAGACTATGAACATATTTTATTCCGTAAGAAAATGTTGAATACGGATTTATACCATTGTTTTCTTAATGATGTAGAAAAATTCAACAAATCCCGTATATGAGCTGAAAGTAAAAAATGGGTGTCATCCCTAGATTTTTCCATAGTTAGTGAGGTAAAAACTTTCCTAATAACATTTTTCGTACTCCACCAATAGCCAGCCAATGTGTTACTTTTTACATTTTGCTCACCTTCTTCCAAAGCAAATTACATCCACGCTTCAATGCTCGAAAACGGCATTCATGTCATACCTTCAAAAACTTGTTATGTTTTCATTTTTAAGGAACTTCTCTGAATAACTTCCAGTCAACTGACGCAGGAAAAATTTTCACTGAAACGAGAGACCTACTGCAAGGAATGATTTATTGCGTGTTCCTACGTAGGCATCCTTCCTGAGAAATAGCCGTTTTGCTTCAATACTTCTGCGGTGCTACATTCTCATGAGATTTACGCGTTCTACTATGGTGAAAACTGTTACTCGCACAATTCTTTCATATCTGAAATTGAAACTTTTTCCTGACACATAATTATTGTGAATTGGTTTCCTTGGTGTCAGAAGAATGTTGTCTCTGTGAATAGACCAGAGTTCAGAGCATCACAGTCTCTGCAAAAGCTTCGTTTTGGATGACCACACATACTGCAATTTACATTCACGTTCCAGGAATAAAGTCAAAGCACAGAATTGTGATTGTAGAATTCTTGGCCCTGCACTTTATCTTAGAAAAATGATTAACAGTAGAATTAATGAGTCAATGCAAATTTATTTTAATGAATGACTTAGATTCACTTTAAAACTTCACATGTATAATACGTAAGGTCAAATTTTTTTTTACACTTTGATCTTTCGTCTCCTATGTTATTTACTATAATGATAAAATCATTATTTTACACTGTTGATTGGGCTTGTCTGAACCTATCCTAAAGTAAAACGTATATTTTATTCAAATTCGTTGTACAACATTGTACTACAAATTACGTTATTATTTGTGTTTAAGTATTAGGTTATTTGAACACAGACTTGCTTTCTGACAGCCACATCGAGCATCTGCTCACTAAGGTCCAGCTCACTTTTGATCAGCGCATTTGTAAGCCCAGCAGACAGCCAGGCAATCTTAAAATCTAAAATCTGGAGCGCAACCAGAGCTCTGGCCAAAATTGATGCGACAGACTTAACGGCTTTTTGAGCACAGATCTTCCACGATTTGCTGTGGCCTTGATCGAAGTTTTGTTACATGTTTGAAACATTTTCATCTTCGTTACATAGCTTGTGACGCAGGCCTGAATATGATCACACTTCCTGTTGTCTGCACTGCTACGAATTACTACAAATCTCAAGTTGGAATTGATTTCTTGTCGCTCGGACATTTCCCAAGAAGACATGATAATCGTGGAGTCCCACTGAATGCAATTTTTAGATTGAAAGTTTCCACGTTGAGGATGTCTCACAAGTCTTTCTTGGTTCCCCAAGGGCTACTTCTGGCGACAGCAGTAGTTTCTTTCCAACCGTTTTACTATCTGAGTTTTGTTTGTACCCCAAAGAAGGTAACCTGAGAAATTCTTCTGTCTGTTTCTGTGTAGTTTGCATACTGTACAGCTTTGAGATTTATTTTTATTCGTTTTACTCTGAGCTTTAAACTGGCCGAAAAGCGTGGTAGCCGATTCATGTACCCTGGTATTTTGGACTTTTTCTCCTTGAGTTAATTCTTCAACTTTCCCAATTCTGGGGGAATTCCAGCTTCGTACTTCACACTCGGAATCAATAAGCGGCAAACTTTTAGGTTAGGCTAGGTTCCTGCAATTTCCTCACTGGCGTAAGTCTTTATTTTATACACCAAGTCACTAGAAGGCTCTGTAAAATTTACATTTAACCTAACCTAATTTATGGGACCCACCGGTAGACCTCTTCGCAGGAAATGTGTCAAGGTTATCATTTACACTAAAAATAGTGATATATTTGATTCCTTACCTACAGCATGATAGATTGTCTCTTGTATTTTAAGCCTTGTATTTGTTGAAGCATCATCTAGCTCACTGTTTCTCAAAGTTTTTTTCAATCACCGCCTCCTTAGGACACTATTTGATTTTCCAACCCCCCCCTAATGATTATATTACTGTATATTATACAGTAATATATGCCCCCCATTCAAGGCGTACCCTCCTACCGCCCCCTTGCATTTCGTCAACGACCCCAGAGGGGCGGTACGGACCACTTTGAGAAACACTGATGTAGCTCCTAGCTCCTCAGATAATTAAACTCTGCAGAAAAACTTTTTACCCCATAACGAAATCCTGTTAGCATATGTCATTGAGGCTCACATGGGCGTCACCGCTGCCGCGGTGTTTGTGTTTGAACACATGTTTGTGTTGCGTAAGTTCAATAACGGCACTGGATATTGTACGGCCGGCGACCGCGAGTTGAGACACTGGCATTGAAGGAGACTCTGCCCAATTCTATCTAGCATTTGGAAGTTAATGAATTGTGGTCTTGAGATCAAATCACAAAGCCATTTGCAGTTAGAAATTTTTCGATAAAAAACAGGAAATGGTTTTAGTTTTCCTTAAGATTGCTCCACCGCATGTTAACTTTGTACCTGCAATTTTTCAAATTTGGAATGTTTGTTGACCGACTGTTTTGCCTCTTTACTTCACGGTATTTTTTATAAATGTTCAAGATTCAAGCTAAATTTTGAATGAAGTTTTCCTGCTATGCATCAGAGATAGTTTAAACGTATTTATGGAACACAATAGAGTTCCTGCTTCTCACACCGTTTGTTTTTTGCAGTTTTATTTCGAAAAAACAAAGTTTACTGTAGTTTTTGTGAAAAATAATTTATAAACCTTTTTATTTCAAATTTTACGAGGAGGTCATGGATAATTTTCTTATAGGGACCATAACTTTCTATATTTTTCCAAGCTCTGATTTTAAATTTACTTAAGCTGCTCTGCCATTGGTAAAAGGCCGTAATTACGTCAATTACTTTGACATTGGTACAAGGTGGTAATTACGTCAGTTACTTTGACATTGGAACAAGGTTGTAATTACGCGAGTCACTCTGACATTGGAACAGGACGGTAATTACGTCAGTTACTCTGACATTGGAACAAGGCTGTAATTATTATCCAATAAGACCTGTTCTATTACTTCTCATGTGAGTTATTGTCAGCCATCGCAGATAAAAGTCATGGTCTGCCATTGCAGATCTTCTCACACTTATTTTCCAAGTAAAATCCATTTCATTATATGTATAGTCAAAAGTCTTGGGTGGTGGTATGTAAAAGTGTGTTATTTGCTTTTCAAGATAAATTGATACCAAGTTTTAGGAATTGGATTTTGAAGATCAAAATAACAATTTACTGTCATGTTTACACTCTAGGACCACCTAATCTTCAATCTAATTGTCATTTGATACGTTTCCCGTGCAGATTCATTAGTTATCCCCTAAATATCATGCAAAAGCTCAGTGTAGATCCTGAGATTGACTAGTCGAAGCCGATATCGATGGTAATGACCATACGACAATTGCAAAACAGTTTAAAAGGTATTTCAGGACAACTGGTATAATAATTGGAAAATGAAAATACATTCTTCTACAATGAGCCACGCACATTCTGGTGCCCCCTCCAAAAAAAATTTCTTGTTAATTTAAAATCTGGTCAAAATCAAAATACACTAGTTGCCCTATTACATTTCCCATCAACATGGGCTTTGACTTTTCAATCTCGGGATCTACGCTGATTTTTTTTGCGTGACATTTGCTGGGTAAATGATCATTCTAGACTGCAGACGTGTCAAATGGTAATCAGATTGAAGATAAAGTGTTCCTAGAAAGTTACTTGTTCTTAACCGTTTGTGGTTTTCCATGCAAACTTGAGTGAATTTTTTTTTACTTCTTCAACTTGTTATATCCTAGTCATTCTGGTAACAGAAAGAATGATACATCTAGGGCTTCACAAACTAGTCAGAGTTTCTTAAATTCCTTGTTTTTAGGTGTTTTTGGTTGTTTAGGGGGAAAAACATTTCTTCTGATTTTTCGTAAACACAGGAGGTACACTAAGTGTATATTAATGTGACCACAGAGTTGAATTGTTGTTTTTATTTCTACAATCTAATGTCATTTCATATTTGGTACAAATTCTGCTTGAAACCCGTATAATAAAATTTTCCGTAGGTGTCCTTAAAACTTTTTCGCCTAGTTGATGATATACAGGGTGTCTCAAAAAAATGTACTCACCCTTTAACCGTTGCTAACATGCTGTCTTCTTTGTATTGCAGGTGTAAGGTTCGAACCTTTTCAAACATGATTAAATGTGATTAAAGAATCATGTTCGCAAAGGTTCGAACCTCACGCCTGCAACACAAAGAAGACAGCATGTTAGCAACGGTTAAAGGGTGAGTACATTTTTTTGAGACACCCTGTATTTTTTTTGCAATAAAATTTTCAAAATTTTCTTTAACATTTTGAACTATTTCGGTATCTCACATAATAACAACAGCGTTTCAGTATAGTTTTGTGTGTAATTGTCATCATAATTCAATAAAACTTGAATAAGTTTTTTCAAGTGTTTTTATACTTTTTAACCTAACTAGACATACTGTACATGACGTCACCTCTGTACTTGTAATCCATTACGTTTCTTAATCAGCTAATAAATCGTGGTGAATTAAAGTCGACGGTGACAGTCCCCCAGACTGCTCTCAAGCCTCGCGTTCTGCAGGGAGCTGCTGTATCCTGAGTGGCGTGTGTGGGTCACCGAGCCCTCACTGTCATCATCGCCACCTGCTGGAGGGAAGCAGGAGTTGCCCAATACAGAGTCCGTGTTCTGACGGGTCATAACTTGTGTGAGGACAGTTTACACAATCACTAACTGCACAATATGGCTGGTGGCCTTGTTTTACTCCGCCACTAACTGGTCAATATGGCTGGTGGCCTTGTTTTACTCCGCCACTAACTGCCCGATATGGCTGGTGGCCTTGTTTTACTCTGCCACTAACTGCCCGATATGGCTGGTGGCCTTGTTTTACTCCGCCACTAACTGCCCAATATGGCTGGTGGCGTTGTTTTACTCCGTCACTAACTGGCCAATATGGGTGGTGGACTTGTTTTACTCCGCCACTAACTGGCCAATATGGCTGGTGGTTTTCTTTTACGGTCAATATAGCTGGTGACCTTATCTTGCTTCGTCAGGACCACCAACACAGAATAAAACTTCAGAAGCCAAAAATTGTGTTGACTTTTCGTTACCACCCAAGCTTCCATGGGACGCAGGATCAAATCTGTCATTCTTTGAAATTTTCTCCATGGGTCGCAGCAGAATCAATACTGCAGTTGAGTGGCGGAGTGCTGAGTGACGGAGTGCTGAGTGGCGGAGTGCTGAGTGGCGGAGTACTGAGTGGCGGAGTACTGAGTGGCGGAGTACTGAGTGGCGGAGTACTGAGTGGCGGAGTACTGAATGGTGGATTGTTGAGTGGTAGAGAACTGAATGGCAGAAGGCTGAGTGGAGGAGTATTGAGTGGCAGAGGACCGAGTGGCAGAGGACTGAAAAGCAATGAGTTGAGGAATGTTAGAGATGTACTGGGCTGCTCGTAAAGTACAGAATTTACTGTACTACACTCACACGTGAAGGCTCTGCAACATTTTTATGCTGCTCAGGGAATACTAATCTGCTTCACAACTAATTAGCGGTTCATAACTTGTGGGCAGCTGAAAACTGCTCGGCAATTCTGATATTTCTGAGCTGCCCAGCAGTTGTGTGGTGGCCGTGCATTCCAGCCTGCACGTCAGCCCTGCACGTCAGCAGCCTGCACGTCAGCCCTGCACGTCAGCGCTGCACGTCAGCAGCCTGCATGTCAGCAACCTGCACGTCAGCGCTGCACGTCAGCAGCCTGCATGTCAGCAACCTGCACGTCAACCCTGCACGTCAGCTGTACATTTACCATGTCCTCATCCACACACACAGCAACTTACGAGGTGATGGCTGTGACCGTCAAATTGAAGAGGTTTCGTGTACTCATAAAAACATTGTTAAGGTTCATCAGCAGCAGACAGAATAACATAGGAAATAGAGTTAATTAAGTTGAAATCGTAAAAAAATGAGAGCGAAGGAAGCCCGCTTTACCTCCAGAAAATCCAAGTTAAATGAATAATTTTAATAAAAAAAATACATAACGCATGAAAGACGAATATCAATAATCATACAGACTTCTGTTTATTCTGCAATTATTGGGCAAATTCAATTTGAAAACATTCTTCCATTAACGCTGAAATTTAAAAAAAAAACGCTCAATGAGTTATCCAAATGAGTTTTTTCTAATGTTTTTGTCGGTCGGACGATCAGTTAAGTGCAGTTGTACCTGCCACTGCACTGCCACTGCACTGCCACTGAACTGCTCCACACGTGCCTAGTTTTTTGAAAAATTGACTAACATTTCCTGCACATTGGAATTGGAAAATATTATTTTTGTGCTTGGTCCTCAAACTGTGTGTACGCCTGCCGAGACAAGGCAACGACAAGCGCATCTGTGACAGCCTTGTGAACACCTGGCGTGTACTACAGGACTACAGGACTGCAAGACTGCAAGACTGCAAGACTGCAAGACTGCAAGACTGCAAGACTGCAAGACTG
>VCRD01000258.1:357290-379810 GCA_006783055.1 Trinorchestia longiramus
ATCCAGCTGTGGTGGTTGGTAACACAGCTGTGGTGGTTGGTGATCCAGCTGGGGTGATTGTATGCATGCTGGGTAATACGAGTGGGAAAAATGGCGAGCAGAAGCTGTCTAGATTGAAATTTTGCTAAATACCGTCGCTCAAATAGAAAAAATAAATACTGAATCAGAGTTGAGAGTATTCAATTAAGTTCAGTATGAAATTACCTTTTGCGGATAAAGTTGCACGTGTTGCTCGTGGCCAAAGCCTCGACTTGGTGACTGGAGCATGACATGGATGGAAGCAATTTATGCTCTCTCGATAAAAGTGAATTGATTAAAGCTGTCAGTGTAACTGCTGCTAAAAAGAACCTTCAGAGTGGTCATGTGCCGCGCATTGCTTCTCGGGATGCATTAAAGCTGGAGTGAAATTTCGTAGTTACCGTATTCAGCTTCTGACGAGCATAGCTTGACGAGATACACGTCCTGCTTGCGACGCAGGGCACCCGGAGTTACGGCCTTCATTGAGTATCCCTCACAATTCCCCTTCCTTCCCAGTCGCACTGCAGAGGACGGGAACAATCGGTCGGAGCATTACTAGTCATAAGGTACAGGGTACAGCATCATAACTTCCGTTTTTCATAACTTTTTGAAAGGTAAAAAATGTAGTTTCGTTCCCGCGACTTGTATTACCCCTAAGAATTGAAAATCCAAGCCCATGTACACTGCGTATACATACTGTATTGTGCAACGCTGTGTCGTGTAATGTATCAAAATAAAGTCAACTTGATTTGCAAGAAAAACAGCTGTCAGCACAACTACCAGCGTGACAGTTACCAGTGTAACTACTGCCAGCACAATGGCTGTCAGCACAATACCTGTCAGCCGGACGTCGAGTCAGCAAATTAGAGGGACGTCATGACAGCTCTACGCTGCCGGCAGCAAATGGAGGCAATTTGGCGGAGTCGCGATCTCTGTCTGCGATAAGAAGGAGAGAGCTCATCTTCTGGCGTAACTCTTCTCGAGAGTTCGATCGAAATATCGATGGTATAGATTCCCCTTTCTTTCCTAGCTTTATAAGTTGGCTGCTGGGATATGACTAGGAAGCACACTATGTAGCACACTGGGTAACATACTAGACAGCACTCTGTGCAGCACACTAGACAGTACGCTAGGTAGCACATTAAACAGTAATCACTGTTATCAGTAGCTCCTATCTGCCTTCACACATGCATAGGGCACACAACATGTAAACTCAATCCTCTTCAATCTCAATAAAATATTGACGGACGCCCCTCCACTGCCAAAATTAGTCTTTCAAAGCCTAAAACAATAGCTTAAGTTGTCAGGTGTGCGCCCTAAAAATGACGGGTGAGCTCCAGCAGAATATATTATACAGTAACTGCACACTCACACAACCTGTGTGAGCTGTACTCTGGCCAGTACATGCGTGTCTTTTGTTTGCCAGCTCTCAAACATGGTCTCACACATGCCATTTGTTTGCCAGCTCTCAAACACAGTCTCACACATGCCCTTTGTTTGCCAGCTCTCAAACACAGTCTCACACACGCCATTTGTTTGTCAGCTCTCAAACACAGTCTCACACACGCCATTTGTTTGCCAGCTCTCAAACACAGTCTCACACACGCCATTTGTTTGCCAGCTCTCAAACACAGTCTCACACACGCCATTTGCTTACATGCATTTGAGCGCGTCAGTACACGCGCCTAATGTGGGAGTGACGCCTAAATTTACAGCATTCGACCTGCGATACAAGGTTTCCATCTGGCCTCTGCCATGTAAGATCTGCATTTCAGGCAAAGTTGTATTCAGTTGCATTTCAGGCAGAGTTGTTAATGTTCAGGCAAAGACAAGTTTAAAAACAGGACAACATTGCGCAGCGAGTTTTTCATTTGTTAATTTTTTGTAAATTTTGGGGGACTCCTTACAATTTTTATTGAGAATATAGAAACTTTTAGTTCTGTTCTAATAAATTACTTTAGAATTGCTTGTATGGTAAAAAAGCTTTCTATCGACACTCTTGTATGTCTCACTTACAGTTTAAAATTTAAAATTTATTTCACTGTGTTTCAAGTACATACTTTCATGTTGTAACTGTTCATGACTTTTATTTACGTTACTGATAACTCTAATTTCATTATAAAAATTCAAATTTGAATTTATGTCTAACAAATGTCACGTCTGATCTCAATACTCTATTCTCTACAAAATACTCACGACTGCGTGACGAGGAAACTGGATGAGGAAAATATTTTACTACCCAAGTCTGCTCCAACAAGTTGTGATGTTCAGTGTCCGTGCTGCGGTGCGTATGTTCAGGAACATACACTGTACATGCATAGTAAGAGCACTACTACGTCTGTGGAATAAGTATATTCTTCTTATTCGTTTAAGTTCATTTTAATTGGCATGAACGGAGCGAAAAGTTTAAAAAATCTGAATTTAACAAGCAACTGAAAGATTTTTAATTTACTTTCTTCTCAAATTATACACAGCATGTACCGGAAAGTTTATGATGTATACAATGGCTGCTATACCGGTATATATTGCCTGGTAAACACCACTCAGTATAATGTACACAATACACACTGCACTGTATATAGTACACGTTGCATACTGTACAGTATAAACAGTGCATACTGCACGGTGCTCCATGCAGAGTACATCCTGCACTTCTTAAAGAATTTATTTTCCAGTGAATTGAAATAGTTAACTCGGTGACGTCTCTTGAATTTGTACAAGCACATTGGACACTGTGCAGTCTAGTGAGCACTGGGACCGACTTCTAAGAACATATTCGGACTGCCCTGCTCCAGACAATACGTGGGACTTCTTGAAGCGTGTTCTGAGTCCCACGCGACAACGATGCTCTCAGTCTAAAATAAACTTGAATAATTTCGGACTATGAATAACTGTTTATCCCAGACGTAAGATTAAAATGATTTTATACGAGCATCCATTCACATTAAGAGTAGACTCTGAATTGCAGTATTGGGATCGCATTGGGTCCAAGTCGTAGTACTAAAATGATGTTACATGTGTATCCATTAAGTTCGAGAGTAGAGTTTAAATCGCAACTTTGGGATCGCAAATGACGAAGTTGTAGTGAGTCTCTGTCTTGAAGGAAGCGTCCCCGCAGGACCGGCAACCACAGGATATTACAACACCAGCACCGTCAGGCCAAGACGAGCAGAATCCTGGACCTTGCAGGGAAGTCAGGGCTTATCTTGCCAGTTTGCTGGGAGAACGGCTTTACAATAGCTGGGACTGGCGGCATTGAGTGTTCAACTTCCACTGCATTATCACGCGTTCCCCCACCCAGAGTCGCAGTCACTTGCGGAAATGTGTCGCGTGATCCAGCAATGCAAGCGGCTTAGTGTCTCAAGGAGGAATGATTCTCTGAGGCACTCGAGCGTCTCACACGGGCTGTTGTAAGCAACAAACGTAACAGAATGGCGTCTTGTGTTGTCAGTCAAGACCGTGGCATTTAAACTGCTCTCAAGCTACCCATGTTCGTAAGCAGAACATCCTCATCAGAGAATTGCAGATGATGTGCCTTCGAGTGGGAAGACAACTTTCCCCGGCAAAATAATTTAATACGTCAAATTCACTCTGATAGTTTAAAATTTCAATTAAATCAGGCCTCCAGTTCTCAAGTTGACAAAGAGTTGTTTCAAGATGCATCTTTCACCACAGATCTTACCACGGAGTATGAAGTGTTTATAATACTAATCAATTGTACTTCTTGCGTCATTGGCTGTTCAGTACAAAGACGTTATGATAATTAAGATTCAAACAATACAAAATAGAGTATAGATGACTGACAGTAATTCAAAATAAATGACCCATTTATTCCGTATTTTTTAATTTTTAAATGAATATCATTAAAGAGCTAGAAGTGCGTCTTTATTTGTTAATGACAGAAATACCAATTATTGTTCCGATTTGGGGTGGAATAATAGTGCATTAGTGATGCTGTAGATGTGCATCGAATGTGTTAGATGTTTTAAAAAAGGCATTCGATTTTCATTGTATAAATATTAAATAGATATTGTACTGCGCTAGTTACACAGGCATAGAAATATATACCTTTTATTCCTTCTGAACGTAGGAGCCAATTGAGCAGTGTTGAATTTGATCGTGAGAAAAATTATTCGTTGCAAGATGAACGCACAACTCATTCACTTGAAAAATTATACATGTAATTCAAGTAAACTTAAGTAAGCGAAATAAATTTGCATGTAGTACCACATAAGCCAAAATTCTAACATTCCCACCCGGCAGCAATTCCCAGCTGTCCTGCCAGCCAGCCAGCAGCATCCCAGCGTCTTCACGCCGCCGCTTAAGATGGAAAACGTCGTTTGTGCTCAGTGTCATATGGCAATTGAGTCTCTTATAAATGACCCGAGCTTCATATTTCACCATGGAAAATGGACCCTTAAACCCTGTTTCCATATTGCCAACGAGACCTGTTGTAAGGACTGGATCCCTTCACCGCTCCCACTGCAAACTTGTGAGCTGCAAAAGGCTTTCTGTAGATGACATGAGCAGGAAATTCCCGTTTGGTCCTTGCATGGGCTATGCTGATACGGTCGCTTATTTTTACTTTATATTGCAGTTTATTCGCTGAGTTCAGCATAGTATCTATGAGGTTGCTACCCGCGAACAAATTACGCTTAGGTGGTTGATAGCGAACTAGTAAATTGCTTATAGAAACATCATTTAGTCTAGCGAATGACGGTGTAAAATGATTTTTATTGGTAAAAATGTTTAATTTAGCAATAGTTTACCATCACAAGGAAATTCCTTTTCTTGGAGTATCATTGTCAAACACTAATGGCATACTTTTTCATGAAATAATAAATTTCAAATTAAAAATAAACCTTAAAAGCTCCTCGATTTGAAGTTTTTCATGCAATGTTCAATTCCAAGCTATGTTACAAGATCACTCAACAAATGATTTTCCAACCAAAACACCTCTCTCAAGAAACGCGAAAAAACAACGCTGCTTTTGTTTGTGTTCATCCCTCCCCTCAACGGCGTTTACTTCTTTTGATTGATGGTGCAATGGACCTGAAGCGCTGGGGTGAAGTCATGGAACTTCAGATGTGATGCACAAATCTGCAAGTACACCATGACAAAGTATCCAGCAGCGTTGTCGCTAACGAAGAAAAGCGATGAATAACCGACTACGTCCAAACCTTCACAAGAGCTCACAGAGAGAGTGCTTCTCGTATTCGAGTAGGTTCTTACTTCGTCATAACACTTCTGCGCGACAGTACGCGATAATAGATGTCAAATAAACAAATACAGGAGCGAAATAATAGTTAACTAGAGAAAGTCGTCACAGAAGCTTGGAAGTGTTTGTAGCAGTCCGCTTCTCCTCTTCTATGTGATGACACCGAAGCTACCCGTACTTTCCTGTCCAACCCTTCCAATGTCGAGAGATTTATGTGAGCGTAAACAAGTGGACCTAACTTTCCCAAAATTTTGTTCAGTGCTAATGCGAGCAACCTCGTTTTCCTTTTTCGTTCTAAAGCCATGAAAAAATAGATAGTCATTGGATCCACTTACTGGAAAGATGCACCTC
Organism: Trinorchestia longiramus; assembly: GCA_006783055.1. Taxonomy (NCBI): domain Eukaryota; kingdom Metazoa; phylum Arthropoda; class Malacostraca; order Amphipoda; family Talitridae; genus Trinorchestia; species Trinorchestia longiramus. The sequence continues at coordinate 362,878 of VCRD01000258.1, forward strand.
CACATCACACCCTTGCGTCACGAAGTGACGACACACAAAATATGACTGTTATTTTCAAAACTTGCAACCATTATGGTAAATGCGTGAATGAACGCTGTAATCATGAAATTGATTATATTTATTGATGATATTGTTGGAAAAAAACATAACATGACGTGTTCGAATCTGGAGGGATCTAATATTTCACAAGCAAAAATAATTAAAATAGTTCCTACTTGATGACAATCGTGAGAAAGATTTAAAATACCTAGAAAAAAACTAAGTAAATTGATTTTATGTCACAAAAATAAATATGATTTCAAAGTATAACGAACTGCCTGGAGAGACAACTAATAAAATCCCTTAGCTGATTAATAAGCTTATTGTATCCTTAAAATTTAGGAACAACACTCAACTTAGGTGAACTGCTTGGACGCAACAGTGAATTATAAATATAAAACGCAAAAATTATTCCATGTTTAGCTGTGACTTTTTTCCGATTGCATTGAAACTTCTAAATTACAAGCAAAAATATAAAATTTGGCTCAAAAATTTGATCTACCGCTGCACCACATCTCAATCCATTACTTGCATACTGTCGATACAGTATTTTCTTTCCATTTTAAGAACATCACCAGTACTTCGATTGATGTGGGAATCCCGGAGTTGGCAATGACTGCTTTAATTCATCACCCAAAGATGTAAAGTTTTGCGTAGTCCATCTACTGGAGATGCCATGTGCTTCCATGAGACGCGGCGCCTGCGTTTGCCCTGAAAGCCGTAGCACGGTTGCAGCTGGGAGCGCTGGCTTGTGCACAGCAGCGCCTGAATGCCGAGGCTACGGCATGCTTTCAATCTAATCCATGTGAATCAAATTAATTGGAAGCAAGAGACCCACCCTCCAAGAAAAAGGTCACGCTTTATGAATAGCAGCACGCGAGGTAGATGTTGTCATACTTACCACACAGAATTATATAAAAATGATAGCACGTAAATGTAAGAAAATGTTCCCCAAATAATGGTATTAATAATAATGTGCTATCAATGCAACATAGTTCGTGAAAAAATTACGCTAATCAATGTCGTCAAAAATAATTCATAAACTAATTATTTACTTCTATGGACTATTGAGTTCCCGAGACCAATTGATCACAATATTGTTCAAATGCATATATGTTCCGTCAATAAATTCTTTTAGTAAAAGCACCGCAAATAATTCATTACAATGCTCATCATGACGTAGAAATCGTGTGGATAAATTAGTGAGAAAAATAGACCTGTTCGACAGTATTGCATTTTCTCACCTCCCACTCCTCAGGATGATTCCCCTGTCTAAATATCTTCCACGTGCTCGAACTCTCCACCAAACTTTACGTTCCTCCTCCATTTAACTCCTTTTTCGTTCCTTTTAATATAAAGTTGGTCCCTGGTATAACCCTTATATGTGAACAAACCCTCATAATATGCTCCACCTACTCGTCCCCCTTGTGCTTCCCCATAATTTGGTTTGAAAAGAGAATCTTTTTCAACATTTCAAATAAATCAACCCATAGATTATTTAATGACCACTTGAGATCTACGTTGTGAGAACTCAGTCCTCCGATGGACCAGCGTGTCCACTAGTTATTTTTTCCAACATTTTTTACCCCTTTAAAAGAAGGAACGTTGCGTGCTCACTAAATCTTTTACCGCTTGACATGCGCTCTTTCTCGAGTGAACTTATTGACCTCACCTCCATATACATCCTCTTGTGGTCCTTCTAGTTCCTAGCTTACGCTGCAAAGCATTGAACGTCCCTTATTTTATTTGAAAACTTATTTCGCAAAATAACACCCCCTCCGTCACACACCCACGTCACACACCTACTTGCCCACGCACTCAGCCTTCATGTAACAGTAATGTAATGTTCAGTATCAGTAATGTAACGTAACAGAGTAATTATGCAAAACTTGACACTAAGAGACTAATTGAAATGCTACTGGCCGCTACTACTGAAACTAAAATGCTAATGACATCAAGGTTGCAGCTCGACTAACAGATTATTGCTACATATGGATGGATACTTTCCTGTTAATAACAACACTAGTACCAAGAAAGTGGTAAACGCTCCAAGTACATAAAACTAGGAATCTTTTCCAGACATGATTAGAAAGGTCGCTGGCAGCTGAAAAAAGATGGCATGAATGGCTATCTTTTAATACACATTTACTAAAAGATGAAGCATAAATAATCTGGGGTAGAATTAATCTCAATGTCAGAGAAAAGCATCATGGCATTGCAGCTACAAATGTCTAAGTGCTGCAAATACCACTATTTTGCTCCTTCCGCTTAGTTTTCAACCCAAGTAGCCTCTATATAGGGAGTCCTCGAGTTATGAACGAATTCTATTCTTGCGGACGTTCGTAAGCCGGTTTGGTACGTAAGTCGGAACTTAGGCTTATACGTCATGGAAATATGCACTTGTATACGTAAATTACACTAATTAATTATAAGAGCATTACGTAAATATAATATAAACAAAATATAAATAAATTAAAGTTAAAACAAGGGTAAAAACGGGAAAAACTACGGAGAGCAGAGATAACACCGAAAGCTACAATCCAATACGGCGTACTAAGTATCTTCCTCGTTCATGCGCCGCGTTACCTTGTATTCAGCCGTGTGAGCAAAACAACTAGTACTAGTCTTGGTTCGCTAAGTACAAACGGATTGCCGTAGAGCAGAACATGAAATAATAGGATTTATGGGCGCTCGTTCGCAACGGCGAGTTGTCGAGAGTCGAAATGCCGTAAACCGGGGACTCCCTGTGATTAGGTTCTGCGCAGACTGTACCTACAATTTATCCTTTCTCTAACTGTTTAAAAATCGTTGCTCTGCCTTTTACAACGATATTGGATACTCTACTTTGTATAATTATCAGGTCATTAAGCATAAAGTGTTCGATTTTTAGCAAAGAAACAAAAAATTTTCTTTTACTCTATCCTAAACAAAAAGCAATGCGATTTCATCAAACTATGCACCTAAATTAACTACACATTTTTGTTATTTAATCTGTAGCATATTTACGCCAGCAGCGGAGAAATCTGAAGAGCAAGAAGTAATAAATTAATGAAAGGATGTTCTTGCTTCTTCTTTGCAGGTGAAGTTATTTTCCTGTAAAAAGTTTTGTCATGTTTTTTGTCTGGAAAAGGTAATAGTCAGTTGGTGCAAGGTTTGGTGAATATGGTGGGTGACAAAGCACTTCCAAGTTGAGTTCCTGAATCTTGTGTAGCATTCTTTGTGCAACGTGAGGTCGAGTATTGTCTTGCAAGAGAATTAGTCGATCTCAATTGACTAACTTTGGTCGCATGTTCTGTAATTCTGTAATTCGTCTGTAATTGACGTGCCGAGTCTCATGAACCTGTAATAGATAACTCCGGCACTGCACCATCAAACAAACATCATTAGCTTTTTCTGACGCAAATTTCTCTTTACAGTGTGTTTTAGCACTTTCTTTCCATCAAGCCACCGTGCAGAGCGCTTGCAATTGTTGAAAAGAACTCACTTTTCATCATACGTAACGATGCAATGCAAAAATGGTTCGGTTTTCAGACGCAACATCAAAGAACGGCAAGTTTCAAAGCGACGTGTGATTTGAATCTCACTCAGTTCGTGTGGCACTCACTTGTCTAATTTCTTTACTTTTCCAATGAACTTCAGATGATCCAATACAGTAAGAATCGAAACCTCAAATCTCGCTGCTAACTCAAACGTAGTTTGAAATGTATTCGCCTCCACTACAACTTGCAACTCATCCTTGTTTATCGTCGTCGCAGGTCTACCACGAGGTTGATTTTCAAGAGTAAAGTCACTGAACTCAAAATTCGCAAACCAACGACGCCCAGTGCGTTCAGTCGCTACACCTCTAAATACCTCATTAACGTTTCGAACAGTCTGGAATGCACTTGTTCCACGAAGAAACTCATATTTGTAAGCAACGCAAATTTTTTATGCATCCATGGATTCAAAAATGTTGCTATGCGATAAGCAGCTTACAATTTGATCAGTTACTGTGAATGGCTAAGGGACAAGTGTTGACGTGGGTGTTCAATGCGGAGAAACCTAAAGATACAGTAGATAGTTTGAAATGTTGAATGCTAACGACTTTTAAACTTGATGAACAAGAATATCGGGCATTTCATACTTAACGACCTAATATTTGGGTGCGTTTTGTAACTTGCGTATTCCAGTCAGTTTTTATATTAGTCACCTAAGCAAGTTCCATTGAGAGGGATATTCACCGCTTCCAAGTCTTGAAAGTGGATGAGGATAAAATTGATTAAGTATAACAATTTAGTTTCTGATTTCAAAACCAAATGCTTTAGTTTTAAGGGGAGCATCTAGGTGAAAAGCCTAAATACATTGTACGACGAAACTAAGCGTAACAGAGTAGGTAAAATTGAATTTAGAAAACATTTTATTCATGTATTTATTCTCATTTTTTCGAAACAATGGCGATTTCAGGGATAAATAAGATATTTTTGCATTTTCGACCCAAATCGATCTCCTCTTACAGTTTTCATGCTACAGAAAAGTAAATAAAGTTTTAGAAAGAAAAAATCAGTATCTACAAACGATCGTGCCCCTTTTTTGCCACCATTAGAATCACAACTCAAAAACCGAAAATCGAAAATTTTAACCATTTTCACTATAATGTTCCCATTAACATCTTTGCGATATCACAAAATATTTTACTAAAAGGGCATGGAGATTTTGGGGACACATAATGAGCGCGTTTACACAATGACACCGTCGCACAAGTCAAGGCTGTGCCGCCTCTTGAGAACTGCTGCAAGTTACACTAAGCTGTGCCTCCTCTTGAGAACTGTACCAAGTTACACTAAGCTGTGCCTCCTATTGAGAACTGAAACACATAAGTTTCCCAGCCTGAAGTCGTCAAGCATGAATACGCCAATAAATGAATGAAGGAAAATTAGCACAAATATCACATCCTACGAAGTCTTTATACGAGTGTACAATCTGAACCAGCTCTGGCATGCCTCACTCTGACAAGCCCTTCTCTGACAAGCCCCACTCTGGCAGGCCCCACTCTGGCAGGCCCCACGCTGGCAGGCCCCACTCTGGCAAGCCCCACGCTGGTAGGTCCCACTCTTGTATGCTCTTTTCTGACGGACCCCACTCTGACAGAACGTAGTCTAGCAAGCTTAATGTTTTAAAGAAGCCCAGCACTCTGACTGAGCCCAAATCTCGGACAAGGTTCAGCACATTGATAGGGCCCAGCGTAGACAGGGCCCAGTAATCTAAAAAGGCCCAGTACGATGACAGGGCCCAGCACTCTGACAGGGCACAGCGCTCGTTTGAGGCCTCATTTATGGCTTCGGGCATTGGACAATTAGAAGAGAAAAGGAACTTTAAAACATTTGTTCTAGTCCCGTACCCGCATCCTCTCGTCTAGCGAAATTCGAGTGCAGTAATGAGCTGAATGTCAATAGGCTCAGGGTGTGTACTAAATATAACGAGTACTAGTTCAACTACTGCCTCATTTAAAATTTAAGGGTATTTAGATTCCCAGATGTATTTGCAAATTTGATTGTAATTTTCACAGTAAACCTGTTCTCAGAATAAGCAAGTAAAAAAAGAGCTATCAAAAATTGTAAGCCAGCATCTTTACAGGTGCTTTAACCTTTGTAAACCCTAACTTAGGCCTTCGTGCATTAATTTTTTCGCCACTCGAAACTCGAAAAGCCTATCCTCCCTCCCTCCCTCTCTCCCTCCTTCCACTCGCCGCACTCTTCCTCCTAATTGTTCTACCAATTCCCACCGCAACACTCCCCAAGCAGACACGGTTGACGTTGGATTCTACATAATAGTTAAACTTTCGTTCATTTCTCATTTCACATCAGCACGCAACGCTGCTCCACTAAATCTCTTCGTATCACAAATCTGCAAAACACAACAGGTATAGCACAGGCGTATGGACGTCTCGCTCACCCAGCAGGCTGCTCACCTTTAGTGTTGAGCTCTGAAAGTTTTGTGCCTCACAGTGCTCTCCCAACGCCCCTTAGATGAACCAAGGGACCTGGGTGACTTTGAGTCGCTCTGGATTCAAAAATGCTCTGCATTCAGTTATGATGTACAAGCAGTATTTGCATTCAGCAACCACACCAAAGACTCACAACTTTTCTGCTGTGAAACATCTGCTTCGTAGTTATCAATAATTCATATATAACTGAGAAATGCAAATACAAATACACGCACAGCCTTGTACAGAAGTTCGGCATCATCGAAGTTTGCATAGTGATTTGAGCGAAGATTAGTCACAACTAAAGTGATTGCAACTGATGATTCGGCTGTAACACCCTCATAAAGTTTGGACACACGGTGTTTGTATCAGGTTAGGAAGAAAGTCATGTCGTTTGTTCCCAACACATTTATTCTATCTCAAAAATTCACATAATGCTGTTTTTAATCTTTGCAATAATTTTTTTCTTTCCTATGACTTCTCTCTAACAGTTGATTAGGGTTTTCATGCCTTCCTCAAAAAAATCTTATATTTTGAAGAGAAAAAAATCGGTTATTTTTTTAATTATCATCCTGCATTTTCATGAATTTTATTGCTCAAATGATGCTGCAAACACCTGAAAAAATGGTAATCAGAAGGAGCAATATCAGGTGAATAAGGTGAATGAGGTCAAGTTTAATTAAAGCTCATAATTTTTACCTGAAGTATTTTTACTGCATGAAATCATTGTGATGCTAGAGCACAACACCTTCTCTATTGAATAAAGCTGGTCTTTTTCTTGACAGAGCAGTTCTTAGATCATCAAGCTGCAATCAATATTTTGCAGTCATAGTTGTTTGTTTGGAGCTTAATAACTCATAATGAATTGATCCATTCATGTCCTACCATAAACAGATCATGATCTTCCTTGAGTGTAGTTCCTTTTTGGAACTCACTATGGACTTTGATTTCTTTCCCACCATTGTTTCTTGCGTTGAGTATCGTTGCAAAGAACCAATTTTTTGTTTTCAGTGACAATTCTTTCCAAAAATGAGTGAATGCAAAGATATGCAGACAGTCAATCTTTGGTTTCGTTGAGCATCATGCAAATCGTGGGGAACTCATTGTCCGAGTTTTGAAATCATTCCTAGTGTACGAAGGCATGAAATCATGGTGGTAAGAGTTGTATTGAATTATTGAGCTAATACTTTGCAGGCTAATTTTGGATTGACCTCAACAGCATCTTGAATAGCTTATTGACCAACTTATTTTGGTGTTCCAGATTGTGAGCGATCCTTGAGGTTAAAATTTTCAAATGAGAACTTTGCAAACCTCCATTGTCATTTTTGATCATTCAAAACAATCCTCCCATAGACAGTTCAAATGTTTCTTGTAGATTCTGCAGCATTCATAGCAAGTGTCTTTTTTGTATTCATGAAGCGAACAATGCCTCAGATGCTCCTCAGTAATATCCATTTCTTGGGGGTTAAGCCAGTCAAAATTAATATTACTAATTATTATTTCTGATAGACTGATTGAGACACTAGGACATCAATGTAATTCAAAATAACTAGTCGTATAACTCTTAGGAGGCTGCAAAGGGATAAAAAAACACATGACTTTCTTTCCAACCTGCGCTCTTTTATGATAAATTTGTCCTTATGCAGTGATTCCTTAAATGAAAACAACAATGATTGCATTCAAAAATTGAGGGATGCTGCACAACCTCACGGTCGCACGTGATAAGCACGTCAAAGTCCCAGTTTCAGCGAACTTCAGAACAATTCTTCGTCATGCTGTCTATGATAACACTAGTAGACCCAGACGGGCAAATTCACGTGTTTTTACTGAATTTTTTTATTTGCCAGTGAACGTGGGCTTTGCGAAGGAGTTTCCACATTGAAGGATGTGCCTTTGGTATCCACAATACAATGCTCGTAATAAATGTATACCCTACAGAATTTCCACCTATCTAAATCCTTGAAAACTCGACAGAAAGACAAACCATGCAAGCAACAAACTGCGTATTATTATAAAGTAGAAACTTTGATACTGGACCGGTGAGAGATAGCGGCATTTACGGAGAATACAGTAGAACGGAGTAGAAGGACGTAGTGTTGCTGAAATTCATTGCAGAATAGCAATGTTTATGGTGATAAGTTTTTTTACGAGAATGGTACGTAAAATTTTAAGAAGGGCGAACCGACGTCCATGTAGAATTAGAAGGACAAGGACGCAAGTCTGTCGCGTCTGTGTTCCACGAATTAATCAGGTGATCGACGCCAAACAAAGGTTTACAATCAGTGAATTTCTGAAGGATTTACAGATACTTCAAAGTCTGCTTTGTACACAATCCTACGAGACTTCGGATACCGGAATCTGTGCGTCCGTTTGGTACAGGCCTGCTGCGCCCGTCAAGGCGTATATCTCGCCTGACTGGTGACTAATTGCTTTGAAGGAGGCATCGAGAAGCTTGTGCCACGATATGACAAATGACTCAACCGTTTTGGCGAACGTGTAGAGAAATAAGTAAGATCCTGCAGTACTTTTGTTAATTAAATCATTATGTTATGTAAATTAGCCTTTTTTAATATCCCTTGAGTGGTTGAAAAAAAACAGCCCTCAGTTATACCAGTAGCAAATTTTACTGTTTTTACGTCGATTGAAGTTTATTCATGAGCTTCTTATCAAAATTTAATACACTCTCTTTACCGACAAATAAGCCTCTAAAATAAAATCCGATATTACATCACCGTAAGCCGTTAAATTCGTGTCTGGTGTCGTTAAATCTGCCTCAGACGAGCACTGACGCTTCGCAGAGCTGCAGTGTACCGCCTGTGAAGAGGAAGCTCAGCAGATTACAGTAAATCCTCTAATTTCATCACTGAAACATATTATACTTCTGCTCGAAAACCATATACCAGATGTTCTTCTACATGATGTGACATCTTATGTTCAAAAGTTGGATAAAGTTGGTAGTGGAATTCTACTAGAAACGATTGCTACATCATTAAAATGGCTTTAATTTATTCGATTATTACCAAATTTTTGAGACACAATCTTTGCAGCTGTTCATACGTGTCTAGTTCTTATTATTTAGTCCTGAAACTCAAATACTTGCTCCTCAGATACTTAAGCTTCTACTGCAGACCACAAAAAAAATGGTTGACTTTAAAATACATGAAATGACAATTTATAGAATTTATAGCGAGGGTACCTACACTACACATATGGTCGAATAAGAATTGCAAATAATTTTTCAAAGTTTCCTCTCTTCATTGAATGAAGATTGTTTTCACCTTAATTTTTAATTATATTTTCGTGAGTATCAATAATTTTGTTTGAAGCATCGAGCAAATTAAGCATCTTTTCGGGCGTGAGAACCCATCTCAATCTAGACGAAGTTAAATCATTCGATTAATACTGCTATGTTTTCAAACTCCATAACTTAGCTGCGAACTGCCATAATAAGTTCATATCTCAGCACAATAAGACCAATTGAGTTATAATGAATATTCTGTACTTTATGAAAGTAGCGTCTCCCCCACAAGACTCGTACTGGTGCAGGAGTCACGTAGAGCTCCATATGACTGCCTCGGTGACCTGCTGATGGCTGCAGTCCACTCCGTCGCGCCCTGCCAGTTTCCTCCTCTAATTAAGCCGATGCTGTCAAAGATGAAGACTCGTATGATGCTCTATTCGTCTATATTTTTTCGTTAATCAGAGCTCAAGTCAACAGGCACTTGCTGCATTCTTTAGCAAGGACGTTGTAGTGTGTGTGTAGCATAAAGTTATGTTAGAATTTACAGGATTTTCAAGAGGTACAAATTTTGATTCAAGCTCAAGAACAACGCTACCATAATGATGGTCACGCTTGGTCAATGCTACTGACACCAACACCATAGTAATCTGAATAGCATGTGCATTGGCAGACCTGTCGCATAGATACTGGCAGATACTGACTCTCAGATACTGTCTTACATAAACTGTCACATAGATACTGTCTTGCAGATACTGTCTCACAGATACTGTCTTGCAGATACTGTCTCACAGATACTGTCTCACAGATACTGTCTTGCAGATACTGTCTCACAGATACTGTCTTGCAGATACTGTCTCACAGATACTATCTTGTAGATACTGTCTCACAGACACTGTCCCACAGATACTGTCTTGCAGATACTGTCTCACAGATACTATCTTGTAGATACTGTCTCACAGATACTGTCTTGCAGATACTGTCTCACAGATACTGTCACTTATAACGGTACATCGTCTGTCCATACAATGCCATCAGACGGAAAGTGCGAGAAGGAAGTGATAGTACAGTGTCGCAAACAATTGGAATTGCGATAATAAAATAAAAAAATTATGAGAAGTAAGAAAATTTTAAAAAACGCAAGCCTAGCAATTGCTTTCCTGAATTCATGGCGCTTTAACTCAATTTCTTCGATAAAGTACAGTGTTCGGAATTGGAATAATAAAATAGCTCTGGATTTAATGAAAACATTGGCACGAATGCAATAGAAAACGTCTGGGAAATTAAAAGGGGAAGGGAATTGGCAGCAGTTTTGAATTATAGACTCGAGCTGCTGGACTGTGACACACTGCCTCCTAGCTCGCTGAGCTCTACTGATATAATATATATGTTCAAAGTTCTGAACGCAAAGGCGAACTTACGTGAGAGGAACAGCAAGCTAAAGTTTCCACCAAGTATGTCTCGATCTCAAACGTGTTTGTGATATTGCAAAAATAATCAAACCCATGAAGTTAGAGTTATGTAAAACGCGTTGCAGATGAATCAGCGTTTAATCCACAGAGTACGCCGTAAGTATGGAGCCTCTGCGGAGGAGAGATTGTCGGCAGCACTGATATGCTGAAAAAAATGTTTTACATGTGGACTACCCTCTAGAAGTAAATGAAGTTTATATTTAGGATATTGCCAGACCGCGACAGTCCTAGTAAGAAAGAGAAACCTGCAGTTTTTATGTCCAATGAAGAATAAAAGTATGGTTTGGTGGCAAGACAACAGTCTACAGAATTGTTAAGGTTCGCCTGAGTGTGTGAGCTTGAACTTTACTTCACACAATACAGCCAGAATTTAAGGATTGTAATCACATTAGTGTTTTCAGGGGAAACCAGCATGAATAGAGTGCTATAGAAGTAAAAGAATTGTTTCGTAGCTACCGGGAGAAAAATGATTGGATTGCTGTTTCAATTGAAATTGAAAGAATGAAGCGTACTTGAAATAATTTCACTCTAGACACTCATTAGCGGAGCACACCTACCTTTGGAAGGGCAGACAGAAGAGCAGCTGCATGGATGTGCCCCTAGAGGTTGCTTCAATACCTTAAGTGAGAGCCTCACCCAGAGCGGGGCCGCGCCGCAATCCCACAAATGAGTCATGCAGCGTAGCTACACTTCCTCCGATGACGCAATCGCCGCTAGCAAAACGACGAAGCTTATCGCAAATCGTGAGTAAACTGACAGAACGTCAACAGCGTCATGGCTTGCAGGAGCTTCTTCTATATAGAAACATATATCGGAATGCTACGACTTTCCTTTACCAACTTTGGTGGTTGTACAGATTGTAAACAAAGGAACAACCTAACCTACCTTCTGACCTGGGGCTACATGGACTGGTTTTCGATACCCCAAATAAACACGACATAGAAGAAGATCATATATTGCCTATGTCATGGTAGTTATGATTCATGCATAGGTTTTCATATTTCAGAGCGATGTGTAAAGCATATGTATCGATATAAAGTGTATGTATCGACATAAAATGTATATATCGACAGCTACTTTAGAGTTATGGAACCATAGCGCGCTGTCTGGGCAGCTGCGTAAACAAACCGTTAAGTCGAACAGAGTGCCAAGAAATATGCTTAGCTCCACAAGACTTTGACTCATAGGCACAACAGCGCGGCTAAGTTATGGAGCTTGAGAGACTCTACGACAAAAATTAGAAATAAATAACAAAAGAAAAAATCTAAGCTTGTTTAAAGGGACCATGAAGCGAGAGAGGGGGGGACTTGGGAACTAGATGCGATGATGTAGGCTATTGGGACTAGAGCGACATCTAGGTCTAGGACATACGGGATTTAGGGGCACCGTGATAAGAGGGAAAATTAGTGGCATCTTTAAGGTGTTATATCGTGGGTATTAAACATTGTAGCCCACCATCAACAACGAATCTCCAGTGTAATGTGCAAGTTCTAATATTGACATTCTCAATGTGATCGAGGTTAGGGACACGGTAGATTTCGTAATCTGATGTAAACGCCCATTGATTTAACTAAATTGTTCCGTGTGCATATTTAATTATTCAACTATCAAATATGCAATTGAACCATCAATAGTGCACTGTTTAATAGGACATCATGTTGTGGTTTATGTGCCAAAATGTGGTGAATAACTCATATTTCCCATCCCGTGATGTTTAGAATAACATGTATTAAATCTTTTATGTGCATTATTGTCCTTTCTATTGTCGTTGAAAAGAAGTATTGGGAACATCTTTTACCATTTATATATTCAGAGGGTTAGAGTCCCTCTAGTGCGATTACGTCTGTTTGTTGCATTTGTTAATTCTGTTATTCACAAGTATTAAATGAAATAGAACGGAAGGACAGCATGCAGAAAAACCATCCATTGAAACCAAAATTACGTAAATTATGAGAAAGAAATGAACTCAACAACAATCAATCATTATGCAATACATCATTATGCAATTAAAAGTATGCAGATAAAACTTTTACCCTTTTTATATGCATTAAATCAATCATTAATAATAAATAGACATTATTCACCCATATTTTATACGTATCGCCACACCTAGCATAACAAAAGTTCAATGTGTTCATTGGTGAATATTTCCATCAACTGAGTTTCTGCGCCCGTTATGGCATATGAAAATGAGGCACACAAAGAACATTTAAAAAATTTGTGAAACTTAAAGTTACGCTTTCACCAGCAAAAATTGCTCGTGAACTCAAACTCGGTAAAAAAATTTAACGTTTTCTCTGAGCAACGAATAGAAACCATCATATCCCATTGCTTTGTACACAAAGAAAAGGGTGAAAGGTTTTCTTGGATCAATCACTCCAACACAATAGGGGGGGACGCATATGAACTTGAAATAGAACAATGCACCCTAGCGACAAGCGTCTCGATCTCATGACAGGCGATCACTCGCCGAACTTTTCTAATCATCTGGCCAGTGTTCTCCATAAAATTTTTGAATCAAATATTCAGTCGACCTCCAAGTGCACTTAAAAGTGAAATATGCGATCATCGTACTGCTATAAACGTTCTTGACTGTCTATTTTCCAGGTAACTAGGATGGATTTCCACGCATTTTATTATTGCAGTCAACACCCTCGTGTATGGTCAAATTACTCAAAACGTCATGGAGCCAAAAACTTCACTCTAATTGATACTTAAGAAGTATTTTGTCATTTTTAGCAGCAAGGAATTTGCTTTCTGTTCACGATCACCATGTCTTGTTTTAATTATGAAAGTAACTCAGTTTCATGAAATTACGATGACAATGAAGCAGCCTACACACACGGCCGATGTCAGTTCAGGGTTCAGTAAAAAGTGGTGTATGATGCATACATGGACAGGCATGCTTCGTACCTCAGCACCAGCTGAGGCAGCACTGCTGAGAGTATTTTCTAAGTGTCTATACTAGACGCTATTTTATTCGCCCTGTCAACTATCGTTACATGAAAAAAGGCCCTAAAATGCAACGATACCTCATGTTGGGCTCAGTTTTGAGGAGCTTGAGTTGCTAGGTGATGGAGTAAGTATGCTCATGCCTTCAAGTTTGCTTCACTGAGGTCACTAAGCAGCCCACCACATGACAACTCGCCACATGGCAGCCCACCACATAGCAACCCACTACATGGCAACCCACCACAGGGCAACCCACAACAGAACAGCCCACCACATGGCAGACCACCACAGGGCAGCCCACCAGAAAGCAGCCACTCATAAAGTAACCTACACCAGATGACCCATTACAAAGCAGCCCACCACCTGGTAGACCACCATAACGTACGCCACCACTTGTTAGACCACTATAACGCAGGCCACCACTTGTTAGACCACTATAACGCAGGCCACCACCTGGTTGACCACTACCATGCAGCCCAGCACCTGGTAGACCACTACCATGCAGCCCAGCACCTGGTAGACCACTACCATGCAGCCCAGCACCTGGTAGACCACTGCCATGCAGCCCAGCACCTGGTAGAACACTACCATGCAGCCCAGCACCTGGTAGACCACTACCATGCAGCCCAGCACCTGGTAGACCACTACCATGCAACCCAGCACCTGGTAGACCTATCAAAGTAGCATTCCACCGGGCAGCTCTGCTGCACCAAGTTATCTGTATCCTCCCAATCTGGAACACGGAATAAGAAATTTCACATCGAGACAAACCCTTGTTGATTAACAGTTCGGATACTCAAAGAAAAAGGTCGAATTTGAACAAGCACATCAAGCACTTTTCTTGTCTATTATTACTGAATGCAAAAAAAAACCTTGACGGGAAAGCAAGATCTGTACGGACACTTGTCCGGTGTGTCATCAAATTTTGGCCGTAATACTCTAATATAACAGGAAACTTTGGTAAATAAATCAGTTATTGAGTGTTTTAACATGTAACTTTTTTCTATATTTTTTATTTTTGATAGAAAAGGAATTGTATTCCCATGCGTTACAATCACAAAGAATGTTTTTTTATCAAAAGAGCATTATTAGTTTCGAAGAAGCGACTGATGCCCGCACTAAACTGCTGAGTTCTAGGCATTGGAAGCTCATTTATTGATCCTGAAAGCGTTTTCTTTTTAAGCCTTTAGCGACGAAAAGGACCATACGGTCCTCTTTTACGGTCTTTGGGAGAATTGTTCTAATAATTAAACTGTGAGCAATATGAGGTTGCTACTAGGTTTGAACGCGGCGGCATGTTACAGCGTCGTTCTTTTGGCTGCCTGGCTCTCAGCGTGCTTCATTGCATCAGTGTACAGACGGTCTTTGTGAGCTTAGACGTAGAAACTAGAAAAAGAAATTCGTCGTCAAAGGGTTAAACAATAATTAATCTCAGGAGAGCGGTGGATTGTGCTAATAACGTAATTGATTTCTTTTAAATTTTTGTGGTATTGAAGGTGTTCACCTTAATAATAAAGTCATCCTATTTAATAGTTTTTTATGAATTTAATGTAATCTTTTTCTTTACAGGATTAACTTTTATGTTTGTGCCGTAAGCAAATTCACAATACAACTGTAGACGAACTTGATGCCTCAATTCTACGAAACGTCATCATAATTCAATTAGTTGAGCTGGTTGTCAAAAATATTCTCGTTTATCACTTGCCATGATGAAACTGCAAACCTGAAGGAACTAGGAAGAAACACAACTTTACTAGTTAGAAGGAACTAGAAGGAACTAGGAAGAAATACAGCCACCGTGGTCGAGTGGTCTGCGGCCTGTGTTAGGTATCAGGTCTCTGCTTCGGGCAGAGAGACCGCAGGTTCGAAACCCGGCCATGAATACGAGCTGTTTCTCGTTTCGCGCCGTGAGCTTGCACTTATCGGTAAGCCCTCATGGGTAAGTCCATGGACACATCCCAGGATCGTTGCATGAAGCTCACCATCATCCTTACTCTAAGAATGTTAACTTTAAGAATTTAAAAAAAATGTACTAATGTCTATGTACTGTGTACTTGATTGGAAATAAAGTTGTTTGTTTGTTTGTTTGTTTGTTGAAGAAAGACTACTACCAATAATGGAAAAGAGTTTAGTCTTGGAGGAGGAGTTGTCATCAGATTAATGGACCACCTGGACAATAAATATCACTAAGTCTACTTTGACAACTTTTTTCCATCACTACTGCTTCTGTGAATATCTACGATGTCACGAAATTTTAGCGAGACCATCAGGACGAATAGAAAAATTCTTCCTGCGTTAGCTCATAGGAAAGAGATGAAGAGAGGAGATTATGATTATAAGTCAACAAAACACGGTACCACGGTCTTCAAATGGGTGGATGCTAAGCCTGTTCACTTCGTATCAAATTTTCATGGAGTAGACACTCCAGTCAAAAGGAAGCAAAAAGATGGTACCTGGCTTGTTGTGCCGTGAACCTCCGTAGGGAAAAATTACATGTTCATGATTGGTGTTCATAAGTACGACCAGATAAGATATAGCAGGGACAGAGAGAGTATCAAATAGTGACATGGGCTATTTTTTGGATTTGTCGACATGACTTCTGTGAATCCTTTTGTAATATACAATGAAACAAACTCGACAAACATATCTTTCTTTGGCTTCAAAAAGGAGGTTGCACAGGGATTGTTGACACTTGGTAGAAGAGATAAAACTCGAACTCTAAAGCGACGTCACACCGAGAACTCTGTTCCGAGGTCTGTAAGGTATGTGAATGTAGGAATTCATATGCCAATATTTGATGATTCAAGGAGACTTAGATGTAAAGTTTGTTCTTATGGAGTGTTGTAGCTATTACATCACCCAAAAATTAGGTACATAGAGTATTCTAATTAATAAAAATTAAGTATAAGAAGTAAAATCTTCATTACGACCTAGCATTAAAAATTCTAAAATAATTTAACCTTAAGATACAGTAAAAGCGTAAATAAAGAATTACCCACTCAAATAATAGCACAACGGTACCACACTTATTATGGATTTTTTTTTACAAGTAGTAGACAACTCTAAAAGTAACATTTATGCGTCTTTTTATTTTTTTATATTCATTAACGGAAATACGTTTTTTTAGAGCGTTCTGTCAGCAACATTTCCTTCCGACTTCCGCTTTCTTAGCCTATTTATAGAGCGACTTCTAGAGCAGAACGTGCCACCATGAAAAATTCCTTGATTCCACTAAATGTGCCTTTCTGCTTGAAGAATTTACTTGGAGGT
>VCRD01000259.1:3866-19098 GCA_006783055.1 Trinorchestia longiramus
TAAGGTAAATGCCCACGGCCGAACTCATTTCCCAAATTGCGGTTGCTAGTCGGTACCTTCTGCAGGTAAACGAGGTCGCGCTGGCACCTGCTGTCACTGCAGTCATCACCGCCAGCAGCTGCAGGCGAGTGTTGGACGAACGCTTGGCACTCGGAAGCTGCAACAATTACTAAATTATTTCCTTAAAACTATTGCAACGCTGCGCACACTCTGAGCGAAGTGGCAGTTGCAGACACAATAACTGTAGGGCATGTACAAACGCTGCTGTTGCAGTTGCTGTTGCTGTTGCAGTTGATGTTGCTGTTGCTACTGTTTTCTGTTTCCAACGCTGCTGAGTGATTTTATTTTATGCTGTGGAACTTTCACCACTTATTTAATAATCATATATCTTCCAAATATAATCTTTATTTTAATGGATAAACATTTAGACAAAAGAATAGCTATTGTAGAGTTGCACAAGGCGGAAAAATCTCCAACGGTTATCACTAAAACCTTCCAAGTTGCCAGAATGATTGCCTGGAGAACTTTGAAACGCTACAAAAAGACTGAAAAAGTTGAGCATATGTTTGGATAAGGTTGTCGTCGAACTGCCATTATCTCAAAACTAGTGAAATCCAAAAGAGAAAAACTCAGATAAAACTCAAAGAGATCCCTCAAAAATCTGGTAAATGAAAGGAATGTATTCGTTGGCCCCATGTCCGCCATTCTCCACGAAGACTTGAAAACATTCCACAAAACATTCTCCTTACAAACATCAAAAGAAACAAGTGTTACTTGCAAGAACTGTGGACAAACGGCTTGCAAGAGTTGAAATTCTTCTCTCTCGTATCCGCAAAGACATGCTATCGAACCTCATTTTTAGTGACGAAAATTAATTTCACACCCAGCAAAAAAATAGTGCACAAAATAATGGACTTTCGTTTGGGACTGATAAGATTGACCCTCCGGTAGTCCAGCAAAGACAAGGAACGACATCTGTGATGGTTTGAGCGGCGATCACTGAAACTGGAAGGTTTTTGTTTCTGCCATTCATTTTTGCAGAAAAGGGGGTTAGAATCAAACAAGGAAATTACTGCAACGATATTCTTGCAGTCATTGTTGCCTTGGGCTAAAAATTATTTCAAAAAACATCAGTTATTATTTCAGTACACAATAAAGCTTAGAAAATACGCGAGTGGGTGGCATCCAATGTTCCCCATTTCCAGTATCCCCAGTATCCCCCAGTATCCCCATTATCCCCCAGTATCCCCCAGTATCTGGTGTCAGGTCGCTGTGTCGTGCCAGCGGGAGGCTCGTGAGGAGCTAGTGCTGCCATCGATGTGATGAAGAGCTTTTCTATTTTACGTCTTTGCCTAACTCGCCTCGATCTTCTACCTGCAGATGAGCATCAACCTTCGCTCACTGTTTGGTACATGCAGTTCAAGTGCAACAAAGAGTTTATTACTCGTTTAACATAGGAAATAGATCGTTGTTTCTAGTTCGTTTCAGTAAATTGTGAATTATGAGTAAATTTTTATAAATTCAGCTGGACTTCTGAATTTCGAATCAACTGTATGAGTAATGAGAATTTTCAGAAGAATTAATGTAATATTTCACCTCACTGGTGCAACATGCTGTGTTTCCAGTAGCTGGTATAGGTTTCCACAAGCCTGAGTGTGTTTACTAAGTCCTGTTCCACCCTCGCCAGGTCCAGTGCACAGTTATGGGGACGTATTACGCAGGTTAGGAAGCGAGGACTGGAAAAGAAGGCTGAAAAGTGAAGCTTGGGAGGCGAGGGCTAGGAAGCGAGAGCTTGGATGCGAGAGCCTAGAATTGAGGGCTGGTAAGAGAGGCCTAGAAATGAAAATCTCCTTTGCTGAGTGGCAGCGTGTTTCTTGTGATGAGCTGTGACGCAGCGCTCAAGACAAGACTCACTGAATTATTCAGAGCCCAAGTCTCCCGTAACCCAGCGCTGCTGAGCAGTCTATCATTAGGCCAGAGAAGCTGGGCTCCCCTTCCCCTCCCCTCCTTCAGCAGTTCAGTATCTCTTGGTCGTACTTTATTGTCGCAACATCGTTGTTTATGGTGCGGCAGCTGCAGGAATCTCATCGCTCTACAGCCTTAAGTCTGCTCGAACCTTCCCCAGCTCACGTGTACAGGATGTCTCCCTCTATCCTCCAATTTCCCCCCTATCCTCCAATGTCCCCTGCTATCCTTCAATGTTCCAATGTTCCCCGATATCCTTCAATGTCCCTCTCTATCCTCCAATGTCCTCTATCCTTTAATGTCCCCGTTTCCTCCAACATCCTCCTTTATCTTCCAATGTTTTTCGCTATCCTATAGTTTTCTCCACTATTTAATAATGTCACCCATTGCACTCTAATGTTTTTCACTATCCTCTAATGATTCCATTATCATCCAGTGTCCATCCCCGATGTCTTCTTCTGTTTCCTTGTGATCCATACATCTCATGCGTCCCTGTATGACTCCTATTTTATTCAACATCTTCGTATTTTCAAAATGGATCCATAGAATTTACGGGGCTGTATTTTTACCCTTGACAGGGAATATCCTAATTATTTCTCTAATATAATTAAATATACCTTCACACTTGCATCTCCAGCTCAAACTACAATAAGGAATCCAAGCACTAAAACCTTGAGAGCAGAACCATGAGGCTTTATAAGGCACTGCAACAACATGAACAAATTAGTTGTTTACCCTGTGAACACAAAACATAGCATTCCTGCCTAAGAGCAGGCACACAACCACATAGGCTTACCACTGAACAAGCTCTGCACGTTCATCTCCCCTCACGCTACAACCGTACGCGATGACAGCAAGAACCAGCAAGGAACTTCCGTTCGCGAAAATACAAACGCCCGTTACCACTTGCTTCCTAAAATGTTCGCCAGCCTTGGCAACACTTAGGTTCTCCAGGGCTCAGCTCTCCACGTTCCAGTTTTCTACGTTCAAGTACTCTACCTTAGAACTTGGACAAGAGTGACGAAGCCTGAGTTCTCATCTGTTTGCCTAAACCTGCTGGGTACATATACATTATACAAACGTTTCATAGTAACACCTTAGCAGACATGAGAATCGCTGCACATACATACTGCATATGTTCCAACGTAGGACAAGATCTAAATGAGTAATAAGTACTGTTTTAAAATAAAAATGAAACAATTACACTTTTCTGAGCAATTTTTTATTTTTAATTGAAGGCCTGTACTTTAATCTACTTTTCTGCATAACTTTCACCAATTTTAAGGTACTTATCGTATTGTACAACCAGCTTTTGCATAAAATCCTCGTAGAAATCTGCCGCTTGAGTAGACAACCGTTGCAGCACGGTCGTTTTGACATCTTCATGGTCGTTATGGCGTTTGCTTCTTCCTAACACTTAAGGAAATTCATCACATTACGTCAAGATCCTACAGCGTCTGTTCTCTCTCACTTTTTCATCAACTTTCTATTCTAAATCGTCAGGAATGAAGGAAGGTCGCCTACTTCGTTCCTCATCATGCACATTCGTACGGCCAGCTTTAAAAGTTCTCATCCATTTTTGAACCATCCCGTCACTCATAATGTTTTCTCCATACTCTTCACTGATCTTCTTCCCGAAGAACATGATCACACGGCACGGGGCTTGGGTATCGACCCAAAAATGGGCCAAACGGCTCGTTCCTATTGCCTTATTCTATTCTATTCTGATCTGACGATAAATTTCAGCCGCTTTTACGCCTATAGCTCTAAGAAAATAAATCAGAGCGTATTTCATAGTCGGTAGAATTATCAATTGGAGGAGGCATTTCAAATACAAACAACCTGTTTTTGCAAAAAGATCACTTTGTGCTGCAAATGATATAACCGTTGCGTCCAATGGTATGCTTTCTATGGGCCGTTGTCGGCCAGCGATCTCTATGACATGGTGTGCCAGCGTTACTGGACCGTTTTGGGTCAACATTCCCTGGGAATATCTGTGCCGTTTCGAGTCAGCGTTTTCTCAGTCCATGGTGGGCCCGCTTTATCAGGGCTATTTCGGGACGATATTCTAGCAGCTAGTGTTTCTCAAACTACCTGATGTGGTGTACCTGCAGTTTTATTCCATAGTGCCAGGGACCGGTAATATTTCTTAGCAATATTAATTTATACCGGAAACATTACCGGCAGCTGATGCCGCGTACCACCAGCTGATGTCTCATGGACTGACACCGGTACGCAGACCACTACTTCAGTAGCACGCACTGCTCTAGGTTATGTTGGGCCATCATTCTCTTGGTAAGTATAAAACTTGCTACACCCTACGCGCGTACGCCGTTGTGTGGGTCATGGAACTTACATCAAACGCAGTATTGCATTAACTGCAATACTCCGTTCACAGTATTTCAGTATTTACTCAAATGAGTATTGAAACAAACGCAATATTACATATAATGCAATATTACATCAAATGCAATAACACATCATACGCAACATTTCACACCCAGTACGTGCATATTATCGTGTATTTTGATTGCAAGGGCTTCATAAAGAATGCATTTACACGTGGGTTATTGTTAAGCAAGATATGAGTAATGATTAAAATATACTGTGAGCAATGTTAGACATACGTTTAACAGAGAGATCTGTTATCCGACGACGCAGTATTTCAGTAATTATATTGTGAAATAACTAAGCGTTGGGATGACCGGACGCAGTAAAGAGTTGTTAAGCTTTGAGCAGTGTTCAGTTATGGTGCTTCAATAGCATACGGCTCTCCTTTCCTCTCCGTGCTTCCCCAGATTGTATTTCATATCCATGTAGACCTCATTTGTAGCCCCACTCGTAGTCACCACTCGTAGCCACCACTCGTAGCCACCGCTCGTAGCCACCACTCGTAGCCAAAAAAAAATCAAACATATCAATTACGAGAATTTATAGAGAGGCTGGCGCCCGTCGCTGCTTGGCGCATCCCTCACAATTTGGGTGCGTTATCATATTAGGTAATCTGAGGCAATAAATAAGTACAAATACGCAGCATGTAGCGCTATTAAGACTTAAGGGTGAGTGATGACTGCTCTGGCGGGCGTGGGGCGGCGTGCAGCTCTCTGCATGCCACTGTCCTGCACTGCAGAGTGCTGCACTGCACAGTGCAGCATTTCACAGTGATGCACTGCAGAGTGTTGCATTGCACAGTGCTTGTGTAGCAGCTGACTTTAAAACACAATTGTCCATAATTCCCATTGCTGGTGTTCGAGAAATTTTCGCCGTGATTCTCAATATTCTCCCCAATTCTGGCATTTCTGTTTTATAGTTAGGCAGCTTTTTTCTGCATCTGGTGGGCCTAACACTAGAGGCGTAATGGTATTTGATCCAGACCCTGCCTCCTTACAGGTTTACCCCTACTACAGTACTCATTAAGTGATGTCTTATCGTGTGAGTGTGTGACATCACCGACACGAGTATTGGCATCACCGTACAGCGACCGCTTACTCGTCTCGTAACGCACCAAGCGTTAGAGGTCAGGTTTTGAAATTTGAGCCCACCGCTCCTCGTCGACTTGGAAAGACTTTTCTATTTACAATTAATATTTCTTTGTGAGTGAGCGAGAAAGAAACAAAATGCAATTTTCTGAGGCACCATGCCGTCCATCGAAGAACATGACAGCAGTACTCCACAAACTCCAAGAAAGAAGCCCTTGTGGGTCCTGTCCGCAGTGAAGGGACCCACTGTGTTTGGTAGAAATTTCTTGGTCGAAGAATAAAACGTAGCGCAGTGGTGTAACTGGGAGTCTTGCAAGTTGCGGCCGCCTTGGCTCTGTGAACTACCTTCTCAGTAAACAATGGTGCGGGATACCTGCAAGCGCACGTGCACTTTCACCAAGTCCAAAAAAACAGACGTTTGAGCCTCACTTCAATATCACGCTTTTGAGCGATCAAATCACACTGTTGAGTTAGCGCTGGGCCCCATGTTCTGAGACAAAATTTTGCGCGCATTTTGATTTACCCCGCAGTTATCTCCCAAACTTCGTTTATGGGGACGAAGAATGAGCTTGTCTAATTTTTGCCTCATTCGCATGACGAAATCGTAATTGTTCCATTATTGCATAGACTGCTACCTATATTAATCAGTTACAAGTCAGTCAGTCAGTCAGTCAGTCAGTCACAAGTTTATTCATAATGCAGGACCTGAATGCCAAGTTAACGGTAAACAATCGAGAACTGGAATATACATACATGCAATAGCCAGAAACTTCCACACATCGTAGAGCATCGACCAATGCACACATCCACCACACCTCATACAATAAAATGCAGACTTGTGCATCACTCATAGCCAGCTCTGCAAATGAGTCTATCAGTGGAAATAGAGTCTGGAATGGTCGTCCATCTATTGAGATCATAAGCCCTGGATTTCTGCGTCATGATGCATTGAACTGGAAACAGTTCGGCCTGTCGTCTCTTTACCAGAAGACAAAATAACACTGGCTGGTCAGGCTCTTAACTCACCAGTGAGTCATGGCTTCAAAATTAAAGGCTGAGAGTTAACTGTCTCTTAGCTTTTGCACGCGCAGAAATGTACCGTAAATTTTCCGTTTACAAAACAGGACTATAATTTACCTGTTAGACTATTAGTTAAATATATAAATTTACTGGTGCACTGTTGATATCCATGATCACAGAAATATATAACAATTTGGTACGAAGATACATTCGAATCTTGGCATTCCAGCCCTACCTTTTAGTCCGAAAGTTCAGCAAAAGAGCAACAGCATATCGTAGTTATGTCCCAAACAACTCTTAAAAGAACTAACTCTTACAATATTTAAAAAACCCCGACATACTAATGTTAAATGGGTTTCCTGCATGTAATTTGAGCTCTCGTATCACAAACGAGGTCACTCAGGTGCTCATGCACAGCTGCGGTCACCCTGACCCTCCCCAGGCTCCTCACAAATTCTCGCATGAAGCACAAAAGCCGCACCAGAGAGCAAGGGCAGCCCCTAGGGTAATTGATGGTTGCTTCTACCCCATAAATCGGTCTGACTCTTACATATGAGGCGCGGCATAAAAATGGCAGTGCTCCAATGTGCGCCACGCTCGTCCACAATTTATGGGTCTGGTAGCAGCGGGCATTGGGCCGAAAATTCTCTGCTTTTTAGGCTCATTTAGTATTCAGAGCTAGCCGAGGCTTTGCCAAATGGAAACAGCGACTTAGCGAGCGCGGACTGTGGCAATTGATGGCTGGAGCGGATTACTGGAGAGCAGCCATGGCCTTTCCGTGATCTGAGCAAGTTGGTGAACACTTGAGCTGGGGCAGCAGAGAAAAGTGTGTTGTGTGTTGTGATACTGCATGTGCCAGAAGTGCCATCCAGCTCACAGTTACTGCATAATAGTGGGATCCATCCCACTTAGTAGTCACGCATTCCGGCAACAGGAAATTGTAACCACTATTTGTCTCTTAATTCGTACTCAATCGAACTAATACTCAAACACACTCTTTCTTGACCACAGCCTCTCTCATGCCGGCATTTGCTGTTCCAGGGCATCCTTCATTCCAGTTAATAAGACATACACGTAAGACCCTCAGAATAAGCTCAAAACACACCTACTTCCCTAATATTTCAGACCCACTTCACACATATGCTATTATATTTCTTCACTAATAATTTCCACACACCTCGTAGACGGAGGGAGCGGGTGATGACCGAAGATGTGTCTGATTATGTACGCATGTAGGTATTTTCATAAGATTCACATGTTTGAATTTTTAGTGTTATTGCTCCTTCTGGTGACTAATGTTTGGGTGACTGAAATGCTTGTAAGTGATTAAAGTGTACTCATGTGATTGAAATATCTATGTATAATTGAAGTGCATGTGCGCAATTCATGCCTTTATAGGTTAGATGGCATGGGGATTAGGTAGTAGCTCAAGAATAGACCGAATGGTTCGTTCTTGTTGCCATATTCTATTCTATTCTAATGCTGGTCTTTGCTGATTTACGTCGGCTACAACGTAGCAATATTTCTTCCTTTCTACACCTGAATTTCTCAAAACAAGTGATGTGAAGCAGAGTCCTGGTCCATGAGATATGACCTCACTGAGGAACTGGCTCACCCACTGGTGCTAATATTTGAGTCTTATTCTGTTCTCATTGATGTGTCAGCCTACTTCCAGCACACCTCAAACTTTTTTCAGATTTCATGAGTTTTTATCAGACATAGCTCATTTATTTTTGTGTACATGCAAACTATCTTGACCCACGCTATGCCTGTCCTTTTCCGCTTTATTTCTTGCTTAACTGGGACTCTCCTATTACACTTCTCAGAGACCTTTATTCCTATCACATTTACTTATCTGTTCTCGGACTGCTCGGCTGCTGCGTGCCTGCACCATACAGAATGACCTGATAACCTGTTCCTCAAGCAGCTCTACACGCTCTCGGGATCATTAAATATTTGTGCTACTCCAGCAGATTACCTCACAACTTTGCGCTAGTGTGATTGCTAATTTTATCGAATATTACTCCTCTCTATTCAATCACCAAAATCCTCAATTTCTCTTCTGGTATAATAGAAATGACTAGTAGCTGAAGAAAATAATTAACTCTAAAACTCTCTTATAAGTATGTTCATGACACATGGATATGAGTTGTAATAGATGCACATTGTAATGTAAAATTTGTGCATTACAGTAGTGGTACGCAGAGCCCAGCACACAAGGAACTGGCATGGCACCAGTAGTACACAGTACTCAGGGAAGTTCCCTGACACCAGTACTACACAGTACACAGGGAACTGACCTGGTACCAGTAGTTGCAATGCACAATTTACTGAACAAAAACGGCCTGTTTTGCTTCCTGACAATGTGCGAGTGTTGTGTTGCGGAGTAAGCGCCCTGAACAGCAGCGGCAACCCGCGTAGGGGAGGCCCCACGGCCTTGGCACTCTTTACCTTCATGACGAATGTACGCCTAGAATTGTTGGCCTAGATCCTCTAAAGTCTAGTTTAAGGTGGTCAGTTTTCTATGCATCAGTTCTGAGACTGGAAAAGAATTTGTGACAAATTTTTCAACCAAAGTGAGGACATCCTCAAAATCTATGCACAGGAGAAAAACCAAATGGGCAAGTTCTGCGATGTTGACGAGCCCAGTTAGATGTCAAGCCTCGTAAAATCAAGGGAACTGCTGTTCCTTTCCTTTCAAACGTCTTCAGTCCATTTACCTAAGCTAGAACTACGTCGTGAAAACAGCTCAAGTTATGATTGCATAAGCACTCTGTACTTTCATACAGAAGAAAAGAAACTGATAAATAAAAAATTAGTCTTCAAAATGAATGCAAGTTTTCATACATGACAGTATGAAGATAAGTAGTAATTCAACTTGTTAAAAGTCCTTGAGCAATAACTGTATGAAGTTCATCATAAAGAAAATGAAACTGTTGTAACACTGCACAACCTGGCACACTACACCCAGGACAGCCGCTGCAGCGTCGCCTGCGCGAGGTGGTGTGTATGTTGCAAGCAAGTGTGCGAGCTGTGCGCAGTAAGGAGAGGAAATCCGAGCTCGGGGTAATTAATTGCGACCTGCGTAGAGGTGCCCACTGCCTGCCAAGCCCGCAAGGTGCCTCTTGCTCGAATTTTGCTGTGTTTTCTAATTTGACCGCAGCAGGCAACCCATGAACGCTCTCTGGTCTGTGGATTGTGGTCTGTGGATACGAGTGCAAGATTGCCGGGTAAGCAAGTATTTAATGATGGTTTCACTTGACGACCAGGCAAGTAAGTGCTGTATTTCATGGGCTGATTTCTGTGTTTAGTTTATACATAACCAGCACACGAGGCATAATAGAAAGACTTTCTATGTGAGTCTGTTGAAATCGATGCTCGATAAAATACTCGTAATACAATTTCCCTTCAGCCACAAATTCATTGTTGTAATGCTTGTCTAGCCAGTGGTTAATTTAAATACAGGGTGTGGCGACATAACTTCCTTTTTTCAAAGCGCTTTGTTTTGAAAAAATGAATTTATGTTGCCGCACCATGTACTACTTCATGTGTCAATTGAACCCTTTCATTGGTACAAGTTGGTATCTCAGGTCCATGAGTGGTGGATTCGAAAAATATGTTTTTACCAATTCCAACAATGCTCCAGCAGTTAATCAAACAAAAAAAATCCTCTAAATCGTAATCTTACATACTACATAGCAAAGAACTTCAATTGAGAAAGATAATAAATAACGTGAACACAATTCCCCGTCATAAACGCAAGAACATTCAACTGAACTGTGTTTCGCGGGTGCCTGCGCTCAACAGCAGCTCCGTGTGTAGCTAAATAATTCCTGTTTCATGCGCAGAAAAACAATTCCTGTTTTGTGTTCAGCGCTTGTCAGTTTCCGAAAATTTCAATTCATTCATGAACTCGGAACAACAAACACTGATTCCTGATTGTGCTGACTAACTGTAAATGAATTTCAACATCTCTTCTACAGGATGTAAACAACGAAATGCGTAGGTGAAATTATTCTTTACTACACCACTTCACCAGTCAAGAAGTCTAATGCTTGTGAAGTAATTGAAATGTAAAAACATGTACTCGTCTAACCAACAACAATTATGCAGCACTTAGCCTAGTGATAGTTATTTTTACGCTTCAATTATTGTGTAAATATGCTAAGAAAATAAATCAATTTCATTCCGATAAATCACAGTTAAAGTTGTTGCCTGTGAGTGTGAATGATGCCCTTCTTTCTTGCATGTTCGGTGCCTGTACGGGATTGAGGGGCCTGTGCTTGATTCAAAGGACTATGCGTAATTAAAGTGCCTGTTCATGATTTAAGCACCTGCGCGTGCTTTAAGTACCTGTATGTGATTGAGGTAAATGTTTGGGATTGAATTGCCTGTGCGTGATTGATTTCTGATGTCATGGGACTTCGGAAGCACTCCAAGAATGGACCACTCAGCTCGTTTCTGTTATTTTCTTTCCTACTTGCCTTCACACATTCCCTCGCCTGGATGCCAGACGTCGCATCTGTCCATCTGATCATTCCTTAGCTGTTCCTTGAAGTATCACCAGCTCGAGTACAACATCCTAGCTTTGATGTAGTATGTTGAAGTCTTAGTATGCATGTTGAAGTTATGGCATGTATGTTGAAGTTATGGTATGCATGTTGAAGTTACAGCATGCATGTTGGTTATGGTATGCATGTTGGTTATGGTATGCATGTTGGTTATGGTATGCATGTTGAAGTAATGATATGCATGTTGAAGTTATGGTATGCATGTTGAAGTTATGATATGCATGTTGAAGTCACAGTATGCATGTTGGTTATGATATGCATGTTGAAGTACGAGGGGGCTTCAAAAAGTTCGTGGAAAAAGCTTTCAAAAAGTTCGTGGAAAAAGGACAGTTTGAAAAAACGGTCAAAGTCATAATGTTTATTTTTCAACATATGCTCCATCTAGGTCAATAGATTTCTGCAAACGCTGATACCAGCCTGTAAGTCCATCTGTGTAAAACTGAGAGTCATGCGATTTGAACCATGTCATGGCAGCTCTTTTTACTGCTTCAACTGATGGAAACTGGGTACCTTTCAATGACTTTTTTCAGGTTTGGAAATAAAAAGAAGTCAGATGGGGCTAAGTCGGGGCTATAAGGTGGATGTCGAATGATTTCCCATCGAAATTCGCGTAGCACAGCTCAGGTCTGCCGAGCGCCGTGCGCGGGTGCATTGTCGTGGTGGAAGAGGACGCCCCGATGCAGCTTCCCAGGGCGTTTTTCTGCGATTTTCTTGGACAATTTTCTCAAAATGTCTTCATTATAAACAGCTGTAATAGTTTTCTTGTTCTCGAGGTAATCAACTAACAAGATCCCCTCTGCATCCCAGAAGACAGTGGCCATAACCTTTCCTCTTGAACGCTCAGATTTTGCTTTGACTGGCCCACTTCCACCCCTGGGCAGCCACTGCTTCGATTGAGTTTTGTCCTCGGGATCGTACTGGTAGAGCCATGTTTCATCCCCGGTCACAATTCGCTGCAGAAAAAGTTCAGGGTTCTCATCCCACTTGTTCAAAATTTCCATAGAAAGATCTGCCCTTGATTCCTGCTGATCTGGGAGCAACAGCCTAGGAACCCATCGAGCAGAGAGCTTGCTCAGTCCCAAACTGTCCACCAGAATTGTGTGTGCAGAACCCACGGAGATGTTAAGTGTGTCTGCTACTGATTCGGTGGTTATTCGCCTATCCTTTTCAATGAGGTCACGAACAGCATCAATGTTTTCCACACAAACTGATGTGCATGGCCTGCCGCTCGTAATGATATGCATGTTGAAGTTATGGTATGCATGTTGAAGTCACAGTATGTATGTTGAAATCACAGTATGCGTGTTATAATTTGCGTTATGAGATGCTTATATATGTATGTCTTAATTTCTTTGATTGCAATAGTTATAAATACTAAAAGTTTTGGGCACACGGCTATTTCATTTAAAGTGCTTTGAATCTATTTTCATAATGAAGTCAATTAGTTTATGTCGAATAAAAACTGAACCTTTTTTACCACAGTGAGGTAGAAAAATTGAAAAGAAAAACCGGGTAGTTAAATACGGTAAAAAGTAAGAAGAAGGCACAAAATGTAGTAGAATGTCGTAAGAATAGGATCGCGAAATGAACAACTGCCCATCAGACACGTAAAAATCTCAGGCAATTACTAAAAGTGCTGAGAAAGGAGGTACCCTGACGAGGACAGACAGCAAGCCTGGGCTTGAGCGGACCTTCGACGAAGAAAGAATATGTCTGATCAAAATTTTGGAATTAAAGTTTTAGAATTTTTTAAATGTCTTCAAATTTTTTGCCTCTTAGACAACTCTGACGTATCGAGGCACAGGCTGAAGTACATGCAGAACTTTTTGGGTCGAATGTTTCTCTTCAAGATTGCTGAGGGGCTGAAAACGTAAGAGTGATGTCCGTAGAGTTGTGGTGCATGATGACCAGGCTTTGCGCGAGCTGCAGTTGTGAGGGCAGGTGTGTGTGACCCTGGTGAGGGTAACTGTCGTGTAGTCTCATGCAGCTGCAGTCTCATGCAGATGCAGTCTCATGCAGATGCAGCCTCGTGCAGCTGCTGCTGTTATTGTTGCTACTGCGGCTGCTGCTGTCTGTTCCTACATTGTTCTGCTAGCGTTTGTACTAACTTTGCTGCTGTTTTCAATGTTTTTAATGATATATTAAAATGTGGAGCTTATAGAGGATTAGCGGAGTTAAATCAACAACAGTTCAAATTTTTTTACAATTGCAACAACAAATTGCATTACCGTAGTAAATTTTTGTTTCCAACGAGTTGAACCGAAGATAAGTTCGTCTAAAATTACGTTTAAGAGTAGTCTTAAAATAAAGAACTCATTTTCTGACTGTTCTTTGTAAGACCTACGACATGTACTTCTTTAAGCTGCTCATGAATATTGCATCCTCGTCCAGGAATATTTCCTTCTCCCACACAGGCACGCGGCTGAAGGCATCACTGGAAGACAAGGAATCTTGCAGTCACGACAAAGAGACAGTCCCTCTTTCTCTAAAGAAAGTTTTTTTGATTTTAGTTTAAGGCAAATAAAATTCCTCATCTAGGAGGCTATTGAAGTGAAATGTTACTAGATGTTAAGTCAACAAGATTGCTGCTTAACTTTGTTTTTGAATTACAGGGACTTCAGTGAATTACCGTGTTTTTTAAAAGGAAGGATAGAAATGTACACTATTGTGTATACATAATCCGACTCTGAAGTTCGCTGACGTGTAGCATAACATTTAAATCCACAAGCATGAATCCGCCAAATATTCCAATGAACACGCAAGATTTTGTTAAATACTCAACTGAACACGCAAGACTTTTTCAAATACTCAACTGAATACGCAAGACTTTTTCAAATATTCAAATGAACATGCAAGACTTTTTCAAATACTCAACTGAACACGCAAGACTTTTTCAAATACTCAACTAAACACGCATGAGTTCGTCATGCCCTCAGCAATCGTCAAATAGAAATAATCTACCACATTCCAAAAGAAAGGTGATACTTTAGGACATGCACACCGTCGTTCGGTCGTTTTCTTCACGACTGAGGCGGTCCTATTTAATTCTTGCTTCTACTAGTTGTTCGTAATAGGAACAGGATTTATGAAGCTAATTGACAATGTTTCCATCATGTAATTCTCAATTTATGTCACGTATGCTAAATGGATTTTCGCAGCCCAGTTGTTGTTCTCGCAGGGCAGTCGTGGCGAGGACCAAACGGAAAGCACGTCCGCACGCTAAAGGGTCGTGCCTGAGGTCATTCCTCGCCCAGCCCAGCACCCTGTGTTGTCCTGCATTCTCAAGCAGCATTTCCAGACGACTATTTGGTCTATCAGTGATCCGTCAAGATATTCATTACCTTTTCGTCGATGGCTTGCTGTCTTGGGCCAAGACTCCAATTTTCAGCTGGGAACTTCAGCGCAAAGTATATGTAGATCAAACGTCTGTATTTGATTGCAACACGCGAATTTTATTGCCTAAAACACTCGTTTGTTTTCACAAAAACTTAAATCTATTCGTGTTCATTAAGTTAAATACCGCTGTATAGTTCAACACCACTGTGCAATTTAACACCACTGTGTAATTTAACATCACTGTGTAGTTTAACATCACTGTGTAGTTTAACATCACTGTGTAGTTTAACATCACTGTGTAGTTTAACATCACTGTGTAGTTTAACATCACTGTGTAGTTTAACATCACTGTGTAGTTTAACATCACTGTGTAGTTTAACATCACTGTGTAGTTTAACATCACTATGCAGGTTAACATCAACATGCTAATCAACTTGAAAAGAAGCACACAATATTCTATTGTTCTCGCATGGACGCCGGTACCGTTCAGTTTAATGTTTATTGCACGCAAGGAACTCATCGTGAACGCTCAATTCCTACTTAATTAATAAGTGCAAATTAAACTGATGCGTTACGTTGTTAAATTGAAGGCCCTGGCAGGTTGCCATGACGACAGACTGGGCCTCCTTAATACTTGGAAAGTAGGCTTCACTTAATACGGGCAGGCTTCGCTTAATACGGGCAGGCTTCACTTAATACGGGCAGGCTTCGCTTAATACGGGCAGGCTTCACTTAATACGGGCTGTTTAGTGCTATTCTGGTGAAGCCTAGCGCTCTAACTGAACTAGCAGCACTATGGGCTGAACTAGCAGCACTATGGGCTGAACTAGCAGCACTATGGGCTGAACTAGCAGCACTATG
>VCRD01000259.1:19548-121879 GCA_006783055.1 Trinorchestia longiramus
GGTGGTGGGACAGCTGGTGGGGCAGCTGGTGGAATAGCTGGTGGGACAGCTGGTGGGACAGCTGGTGGGGCAGCTGGTGGGGCAGGTGGTGGGACAGCATTAACTGGCTGAGAGCAGCTCTGTATTGTCCCGTCACAGATGAACTTCAATCTTTATAACAATGAATAATTTCGCTGCCTACTGCATGTAGCGCAACTTTTTGACGGAAGGCATCTAGTGTGCTCGTCAAAGTTATTCATTTTTTTCTTTTGAAATTCTTGAACGAAAAAATTATGCGATCAATTATTGTGATTATTTTTTATTATTAGTGACCTTTCATGTTGTGGGGACAAGATAGTGATTTACTTGCATAGTTTTGTTGCAATTTCTTGAAAACGAATCTGAGTGTCAATGAATCATGAATCTGTTCTTTGCAATGAATCTGTCCTTTGAAATAAATCAGGTCTTTGCAATGAATCTGTCCTTTGCAATGAATCTGTCCTTTGCAATAAATCAGGTCTTTGCAATGAAGCATTCTAAGCGTTACTGTCGATGAAAGATGAATTTCACAAGACCAAAGCCTCAGAGAGAGGCTTTGGTGTTCAGAGACTAGTTTGTCTCACTGATGCGAAATTCTTTAATGATTTGTGTAATAGAAAGCGATGTGTTGTCCAGGTGTTGTTAGCGTGCTCGTTATACGTGTACGAGTTTGCTAGAGAACTTGACCATGGGAACATTCCTCGCCAGATACCTTCTCTCTGCTCTCTTTCACGCAACCTCTTAGCTTCCATTGATTAAATTCATTATTTCCATGGGCAAAAAATTGAAGGAGGCTTCTTGAGAGCGGCCATCTTAAGAACCTCGTCCCACTGGGCCTAGAGGTGGAGGCCCAGAGGTGGAGGCTCAGACGTGGAGGCGCCCAGACGTGGAGGCCCAGACATGGAGACCCAGACGTGGAGACCCAGACGTGGAGGCCCAGATGTGGAGGCCCAGACGTGGAGGCCCAGACGTGCATAGCTTCGTAGCTTAGGCCTTTCTAAGCTCTCTTCTCCAGGCTGTATTTTGTAGTCATTTTGTGTGATTTTCTTCCATTTCTTTAAACAACATTTTTATGCTTGATATAGCTACAGCATTGTGTTCTGTGTCTAGCATACACTATTTAGATATTTCACTCCACTATCCTTCTTTTCCGTGTATTTAGGACATCTGAGAGAGTTGTAATCATATTTTTATGTTAATTAGTATCTTATTCAACATCACGAACAGTGATACACTTGCATAGGTGATGCTCGGACTTGGTGGTGCACGGCCAGCAGTCTGGCGAGTAACGTATAATTAAAAAAAATCGGCTCATCTTCAGTAAACTCGTACTGCTAGCACTCAATATTGAGCTCACTAAATATTCTCATGCAAATATCCTGAGAGAAATGTGTTTCAGATGCCGGCTCGCGAGAGATAATTTAGGATTTTAAACGTCCGATTTTGTAATGTCTCCCAGTGAAGTATTCATGGGATAATGGAAACTGTCACAGAAATTTAACTTAAAAGTTTAGTTTAAATTCAAAATTGGCTGCACTGTAGGGAATTTGTGTTGAGTTTTGTAGCACAGTAGAAGGCTTCTTTCTCTCCGATGTAAAAATGTCATCGAGTAATAGTGTGAATTGATTGTATGAACGAAAGTATACAAAAAAATCATTCTAAGCATCGTAAAACGTCTTCAAAAAAATATACATATCGATTCCCGTGTATTCAAAATGTAAGGCCAAGTTCAGAAATGAGTAAAAATTGCAATGTACTCGTTGGAATTTCCTGGGTAAATTCCTCGCCCAAACGAGCAGTGTTTTCAATTGAGAAGCAATTCCGTAAATTGACAAAAATGAGGACCGGTCTCTGGAAGAGCGTATTTATGAATTACTGAATGGCGCACAGTTCGGTCAGCTGGACCGTCTAACCTGTCCATTGTTCCCTGAATGGGTGCTACAATGGTGGCCGAGGTATCGCTTCACATCTCCAACATTTGGTCAATTTCACCCCAAATAATCCTTCAGTCAACCTGCCTTTCCATGACGGATGTTCCAGTAAATTTTTGGATGCTCTTTCAGAGCGTGTGTGTTTTTCTGTCTCGAGGTGAACACAGACGGGCTTATGGGAGGCTTCTTCTTTCCTTCTCTTTCTGTAGGCCGCTCAGATGAGAGCAAGAGCCTGTGTCCAAATAAAGCACAATTGACAAAACCAAGAAAAACTTCAATGTTTTGTAGGGCGGTGGTCGACGAGGAAGGCTGCAGAGGCGATCGCAGGTGACCGCAGCTGAAAAAACACAAGTGTACAAAAAATTTGCACCCGTATTAGTAGAGTTTATTTCACAGACATAAAACATGACAGACAAGCAACAGTTTTCACTCGAAGGCTAAATATCAGGAAGTATTAAGCAAATGTACTATATGGCTGAAACTTAATGAGCAACGCGTGCTTGTCAGTTAGAAACATACTTGTATCTTACATACGAGTACATCGCTTCTGTAAGCGACGTTTTTTAAAAGTTTTCAAACAGATGCTGTAATTCAGACAAATGTTGCGACGTGTGGGCACTTTTTGTTCAGAAACATGCGCTTTGAAAAACGTCAATTAATTTCGAGTAAATTAGAAATAACATTTTCTTACTTAACATACAAGAAGTTACTTAATCTGCGTTTATTGACTGCAACGAAAATTATCTTGAGAAACATCATCAGCTGCCGGAATTACCACTAGAGAGCGCGTGCAATTCTCGGTAATTTTAATTGAGTGAACTACAATGGAATAGTTAACTGAAACAGCAGCTATCCCTAAATAGCAGAGGAGAAAGTTTTGAGGTAGAGGCAAAGGACAAAACTGCGTTCCCTTGCTGAAGTTTTCACGAGAGAAATTGTCTTAAAAACTTTCCAGGATCTTTTATTTCGAGCTTAAGCCGACTACTGGTTTTCGAAGTCTATATTCCTATGTACGAAGGCTCTGTACATACAAAACTCAACATGGAGGACATATATAAAATATAATAAAAATTCTACCATAGCTTAGACGCTCCCGTGTCTGAGACTGTACATGTACAGCGGCACCCCTGACTGTACTCCTGTTCCATTCTCCTGTTCCACTGTCCTGTTCCACTCTCCTGTTCCACTGTCCTGTTCCACTCTCCTGTTCCACTCTCCTGTTCCACTGTCCTGTTCCACTCTCCTGTTCCACTCTCCTGTTCCACTGGATGTACGAAGTCGATAATGAATTTCAAAAACGGGTCGCAGAAATCATTTCTTCCCTTTCGGAAAATCCATTCACCATCAAAGACTCCCTACAAAGGACAAAGGTTTAAATAAGTCGCGATGTCGTGTATTTGCTGGCAATTGTTTGCCTTGAAAGCAGTTCGCAACTTTCAGACCCCAAGCATCGTGACACTAACCTGCAGATTCCGTGTCCACTAAACTGAGTAGAAGTGACGTGGACTGCATCAAGGGGCAGAAGAAGCTGTAACGCTTCAGTAGAGCGTTGCTTTCAGCTTATCTAAACATTCTGCCCTCACACCAAACGCAAGACTTTCATAAAAATGCGTAGCTAGAATCTACGAGCCGTGGGACAACTTATCAATCAAACAGTGCATCATACTCGTCTAGAGAAGTTATGATGGTAACGTACCTTAGTAAAATAAGAACTATAATACTACCGGTGTTCTGGCGGCCACAGCTGCGTCAGGGTTCCGGTGGACGATTCTCACGGAGCGCGCACCGCCGCTGCTGTAGCAACAAGCTCTCATCACCCGTAAAAATAATGCGTGATGAGTACAGGTAGCCGTGAGAGAGCTGTAATTTGTGCTTATTGAGCGGGACACTATGGACGCCACAGTTTCAATCGAATTATCGACCGTTTTTACTTTAAACAAAAGATGAAAAGCACTTACTGGTGACATGCTAGCTGCGTCCTACGACCAGGCGTCTCTTTAAGTTGATAGCAGCGATGCCCTCGGCGGGCGTGCTGAGTGCTGCACACGACACAGCATTACAGCTGAGGCGCCTGTTACTGTGTACAGCCTGTTCTCAGAGATGGAGGTCTAAATGCATAGGTGTAGTGAAGCAAATTCGTGAGAATATTTGTAAATCAGTGATGTCATTTTAAAAGTAGTAGTTCAATTTTCCGTGGGTCATTTGTGTTCTTTTCCTAACTTTTGCTACTTAGCGAACATGATCTGTTAATGAGTTTCTGTTCATGCTTTAGTTAAGCGTAAGTTTAGAGTACGCCCCTCACAAGTGTCTAGGTAAGACAGAGCTGCTGTTTACTTATTTCTATTGGCATCGCTCAGCAACACTCAGGTCTTTGACTAACTGAACTCCCAGGAGTTGAGGAACAACAACTGGAGCTGGTCTGCAGCAGATGTGAGGCAGTGCAAAGTAAAACTCGTACAGATCAGTGACAGATGTGCAGTAGTGCAAATCCCCATCAAAAATGACTTAGGAGTAAAGTAGGTAGTTTTCAAACTTCCCCCAAAGCTCATGGATCTCTGATTATAAATCCGTGGAAGCTACGCTAAATGTTAAGCAACGTTAGGTGGTGATCAGATGCTTGTGTTTTTATGCGACTGTCTTCTCTAGATGCACTCCAATACTTATTGGATGTAATGTATTTGGATTCCATCAGTGCGTGAAGACTACGTTTCCATCACATTTTTGCTTCTCTAATGTCTAATCATTTATTTTTCATGTTTTTAATTTGTTAAGCGTACACTTCTGTTATGAATGTTCATTTTACAAGCGATAAAAGTTAGGTTTGTTTCTAAATTTCGTATTTTTATTGTTATTTTCCGCTTTAAGTGTGCATCCATTTTATGAATTCTCGAACCCAATAGATGATTAATATGTAGCCCGCTGGAATCTCACCAAGTTCTGTGAATTACTTGCACTGAGTGAAGGAAAAATTTTGGATTATTAGTTTACTGAGAAGCTTCATACAGTCTTTATTCTTTTAAAACTGCAAATAATGATGGAAACGACAATATTCACGTATGACCATTTGAAGTTGTATTCAAATTCATTTCTGCAGTATCCACGTTTTCAGAGTATGCTGATCGTTCTCAGCTCAGATCTTCTAGATTCATTATTACTTCAAGTAAGAGTTTTACTTCAGTCTTGACTTAATGTTATGTACAACACAGGAGTTTATTGCTCACGCAGCTCTTGCAATACATAATTGCAGTGACTTCAGCAACTATTTAAACTGAATGTTGTCATCATTCTGTCCCTGAACAGGGAAAATTATGAAATTTGAACCTCTTCTTGACGCTCTCCAAAGTTTACATTCATTAACAGAAGTGTGTATCGCTCTATCGCGCGTCAGAAATATTTCTTTAAAAATTGAAGTTTGCTTTTCAAAATCTTTTCAGATAAATAGAATCGAGAGGCACAACTCTACAGAAGAAAACGCAGTAATTTTTCCTTATCACAGGTTCAGATTCGGACAAAAGCTGTCAACTTCACAGCAATAGCGGGCTGTGCCACCCAACAAACAGACGGAGAGCCAGGGCAGGCAACTGTGAGAAAAATTCAGCAGAAATTCCCATCCTTCCGCCATCGTCTCACTGCCTCGCATTTCCTTGATTCCGTGTTTGTGGAGGTCTTTTGAATCTCCGTCATTTGTTGTTTTTTGCGAACTGTACATTTTGGGTCCATTTGTGAGCGCAACTCTTGACTTTTTTACCCCAAAAGTATTCAGGAATTCGAGCCTAAACTCAACGCTCTCAGTGATGCGCAACGGCCGTAATTCTCAGCTCGAGATTGTGGCTAATTTTGCCGCATTGTGGGCTGTGTGGCAGAGGTGGTAATTGTGCCGCTGTGTGGCAGGAGTAGAGTGGAAGCAAGGGCTTCAAGTCGGCACAAATCTAGTAGTCGGAATCGGAAACACAAATTTGGAGACAGAAGCACAATTTTGGAGCCAGAAGCACAAATTTGAAGTCGGAAGCACAAATTTGAAGTCGGAAGCACAAAATTGGAGTCGGAAGCACAAAGATGGAGTCGGAAGCGGCAATTCGCCATTCATTTTTGAGTATTAGAACTAAATAAAAGATCTTAACATCGAGCATGCTACCTTCACTCTCTCATTACAAGAGTTCTCTGCACTCATTTTAATTTGAGGAGTCATGTTTGGTTCAGTTCTTAGAGCCGGAATCCATCTGCATTTAGGGATGGAGATTCAGTATCCACTCAGCAACCTTGATTACGGTTAAATTAATTTTTTAATTACTTTTGTTTTAGATTGGCGTGTAATAGCACAAATAGTGCCTCATTTAATCATTTCTCTTCACCTGATTTGCATGTCGGTGTTCATAGTCTTACATTGGCAGCCTAACT
Source organism: Trinorchestia longiramus (assembly GCA_006783055.1). Lineage (NCBI taxonomy): Eukaryota > Metazoa > Arthropoda > Malacostraca > Amphipoda > Talitridae > Trinorchestia > Trinorchestia longiramus. Next base: position 25,896 of record VCRD01000259.1, read on the forward strand.
TAGTAGCTCCCTCCATTACGATAGGGGAAATATATTGTATCCTCTCAGGCTAGTGTTTGAAATGTGTTCAAACTCTGCTATATTGCTTGAAATTTCTTCGTATCAACGCCACGAGTAAAGGAATGTGTGATGGTCTGTGTAAATGAACTACACGTGTCAGTGGAGCATAGAAGACGAGGAAGCTGGTGGAGTTGCTGCAAATTTTCTGTCGCGTCATCGATGAGGTAAGGAAGCAATGTCATCATCTCACATCCTTCCCGAATCTCGAACGAAAATATCCCTCTTGAAATTAAACAAATGAAGCAGATTTACCAATTCATGTGATTGTTTCATACCTCCTTGTGCGCTTGTTCTGCAGCTTTCCTCCCCAGATTTGAAAGTGAGGGGACGGTTGTTCCAGGTCCACATGCTTCATCATCCCCTCATCTCCTCCACTCTACGGAGAATCCCCCAATAATTTTCAAAGTTGGTACATTATTCTAGGGTGCATCATAATAGACAGGATGCATCGCTTCGTAATTCAAAATCTTTCCCTCATCTCTGCATTTGCTACTGAAAATGAAACCACTCAGATCAAACCACTGCCAAACTTTGTCTTGTTTCCGTTTACAAATTTGACACCAGGTGAAGTGAGTAGAATAAAGAATTCCCAGGAATGAAGCTATCGATGTTTCATTTATACTTCTACGTGCCTTGTTAGTTACAATTATTTGTCACCGTACGTCTACCTATCTATAATTATGATTATTAGTAGAATATTCAGGAATTATATTTGATTTAGAATTGAAAACGAGTTTGTTTACGCCGCTTCCCAACAACAACGACCACAAAGCAGGCTCTCGCACCCACCTCCACTGATTATCGCTTACGACTCCGTCTCTTACTTGAGCCAATAAAAATGTTCTCATCCGATGTTAACATTCAGCTACTGTGCACACTGATATAATTTGTGTATTTTGTTTTTGAGTTTATGCGGAAAATATTCTGGGTGGATATGATTAGAAGAAAGGAGATGGTTTATTGTAGATTTACACTAATTGGTAAATCAATAGCAGAGTTTTGGAGCGCTGTTATCGAGTTATGCTGTCACTTGAGTTCATTAAGGTTCATGTGAAACACTTGTGTTGATGAAACAGAAGTCTGGCAGTGTACGATGCACGCTATACAGAACTCCTCATCTGATCTGCCTCACTTTGACGACACCAACTTCATGCAGTAGCAAACACTGAAGTTTGGCACCAGGAAAAGCTGTCTCGACATGGGAGTCAAAACGTCTATTAAACAGAGAAAACCTCATGAATAGCATTGCTAAAACGAAGCAACGTTGCGTGAAAAACTCCGGAGCCTCGCGTCGAAGCCCTCGTGTCCTCGTGAGGCCCTCGTGTCCTCGTGAGGCCCTCGTGTCCTCGTGAGGCCCTCATGTCCTTGTGAGGCCCTCGTGTCCTCGTGAGGCTCTCGTGTCCTCGTGAGGCTCTCGTGTCCTCGTGAGGCCCTCATGTCCTCGTGAGGCCCTCATGTCCTCATGAGGCCCTCGTGTCCTCATGAGGCCCTCGTGTCCTCATGAGGCCCTCGTGTCCTCATGAGGCCCTTGTATACCTGCAGCAAGACCCTCACCTCCGTCAGTAGCGTTAGACTCACTTGACAGCATTATTCGCTCACCTCTCATGGCTACTCAGCGAGTTGTTGGTGGCTGAACCTCGACTGAATTTGTTTTTGAATTAACAAAATTTTTTCGCCAATACTACTATATTTCTTAACGATGTGCTCATATACGCCAGCATTTCCATTCGCCTAGGACGAATTTAGACTGCATCACAATGGCTGTACGCGCCTCTACATCGCTGCGTGTTGTGTGCTGCAATGCCCAGCTAAGAGAAGATGCTAGGCCATGTGGTCGCGCCTTCTTGTCAGCTAAGCTTCTTACGCTTCTGTAAATTTTAAAAAAGAGCAAAATTTACGTATGTGTGCTGGGCGAGAGGAAAATTATGTGCATTCGCTGCTTTAGTTAAATATATTTATTCTCTTACTTCAGTGAATACATAGCAAATGCCTGCACACACCACAGTATGCAGTGTACCTTGGCGCAGTGAACCGACTGTATGTATGATAGCATGCATTTTCACGCACTCGCCTATATTAACATAATCTATGCTTGTACTGTCTTCTAAATACACAGAAAATACGGCAGTGTAGGCAGTCCATCAAGTGAACAGGATAGCAAAATTACATTCTTGAATCAAAACTCGGAATATAACTCTACGAGTTCAACCAACTCGTACATATAAACGAGTTCAACTAACAGCATTTTGTGCAGAGCGCCCTCGATAAATGTATACATCGGTATCAACGATACCGAAGTCAAGATTTCGAACTCAAACCATCAACATGATAAATTTTGAAACCTTAGTATTGGTATTGTTGATACAGATGTGTCAATTTTTTATGGACACCCGGCATGTAAGCTCCATATACACACTGTGCCTCCAAGCACTATAGCAAACATCTTTAATTTTGTTCACAATTTTTTGATCTACATTACGTAGCTCCAAGTAAGCGCCGGGTTCCTGCACAATACATCACCACGCATCACGTAATTTCTACAATACGAGTCGCTACTAAAGGTTTGTCTCTCAAGAAAATAAGCAAATGGAGACAGGAAGAAAATTCTGTAATATTTTTATTCGGCTTGTCATCTGAAAAAAATAGTCCAACAGAATATTTGAGGCATAATACTTTATACATGCAGCCCTGGGCATGTTACTGCTGCGTACCTCAGTGATTTCTGTCTCGTCTGTTTGTGCATGAAACTCTAAAGTGAGGAAAGTAATGACTGTGTCCGACTTTATCAGAGAATAGCTATGAGAAGAGAGGTGTCCTAGGGAGAGATATCCACATCTCGGCCTCTGTCCTCCTCACCGCAGATCTGAAGGCAGTTTATGCAGGAGACAACTGCAGCAATGCCACTTGTAACTTTGTGCTGTCGTGGGAACAACTGCACAAACTCGGCTCCTAAATAAAGGATGACTGCAATGCAAATTAAGGTTCGTTCGTCAGATGGAAGAATTTCATAAGCCCCAAAGAAGAGCAGAGACAGCGAGCGAGCAGCAATACTTGGGACCGACAGGTAAAGCGTAACCGCTACCAAAGCATCGTGATTGAAGTGCCGACTGGTATGATGATTGTATCAGCGTTGAGTTTTAGTCTAACGCTAAAAAAGGACCAAGTTTCACGTGGCTGCATGCCCTCCTAAGATTCGTTGGAGTCTCGACAGTCAGACGTTATCCTGTGCTTGAAATGGCCATTGTGATGCAATAAAAAAATGTTGTTGCAAGCAAATGTAACAAAGCCAGAGCCGACCATTCTCTTATTGCATACAACATTTGATACTCCTGCAAACCACCGCCCAACGGCTGTGACATACCTGCCTGTGCTTGCCGCTGCTTGCAGGCAGCAAAAAATTATACTCTACTGCATTATCAAATGCGTGCCTGCCATGCCTGCTTGCTTGTATGCGGCCAGCCTGTCAACGGTCGAGCTTGTGTCCAGGTGAGAGTAGAGGAAAAGCCCGCTAGAATGAGGTAGCGTCCAGGTGAGAGCAGAGGGAAAACCCGCTAGAATGATGTTGCGTCCAGGTGAGAGCAGAGGGAAAGTCCGCTAGAATGAGCTTGCGTCCAGGTGAGAGCAGAGGGATGTCTCGTGGAAAGAAGAGACTTAGCTCTGAGCTTCCAATTGACGTTTCAGTGGCCATCACTTGCACCTTCGCCGCCGTCTGAGGGCAAAACTGCATTTGTGTTTCATTAACGTTTTCTGAATCGATATTTCTACTGCGCTGGTCAAGCTTTACCTTCCATCCTGGATGCGTCAGTAGTTAAGGAAGCGCACGCTTTCTTTCAACTTGGACGGTAGATTTCTTCAAAATTTTAAATTCTAAATTCACAAGGTCAGCGATTCCATGAGCAGCTTACAGTCATAGTGGTACACAAATTAAATGATTAACTGATTTAAGTTTTACGCACCGAAAGGAAAAGTGTTACAAGTGGCATTACTACTACTTTTTTGAATGCATACGCTGCGTGTAGAAATAAAAGCGGGATTCTTCAGTTTAGGATGTTCACGTGGATGTAAAACTAAACCCAACTTCGTGAAGGGTTCTACGAATGCCTGTGGTGAGATCCAAAACCAGGCCTTACGCTCCTGTGCTGATGTCGAAGAGCAACTAAGTAAAATTGAGCGTCATTGGGATTAAGAACTTTCAGCAGCATAGAATCTCTTCCTTCATTAAGTAATTCACTCAGGTTAAAATAAGCTTCTCCAAGGGTATCTCGAAATATCTATTCACAGCTCTGAGCTCTTCGATCTTTTAACTTCATCCCAGTGTGAGTCTACTTGCCAAAAACGTTTGATATTCAACGTCCAAATACGCATAATTTGTTGAGTCCCTGTGCCACCATCGCTGTTGTGCGTCTGCTGCACTGCCGCAGTCGGCGGAGCGTCGTGTGTAGCTGCTGTTCCGGCGCTGGACGCTCCTTTGTGATCTCATTCTCTTCTTCCGTCCGCAGTCCGTTGCAAAGCCATGCATTGCTAAATTGCTACCTTTAACGGAGGTATTTTTTAAAGAACTTTCATTTGTCGCGAGTAGGACTGTCATTGTGACGAAGCAGCGGCTTTTGTTGGTTTCAATTACCATAGGAATGCGAAGCCGACGAAGGGCTTCCTCCCATTTCCTGTGGCTCAGCCTGCCTGTCAAACTCCATGCATTTCAATGCGTCATTTTTTGCCAACGCAAGCACCATTGAAAGCACTGACTGCAAGCGCTGGTGTTTCCCCACTGACAGCAGTGTACGACAGCAAGCAATGATGCATGGAGGAGAAGGATAAAAGGTACTGTGCGATTGTCCGAGCCAACGGAAGCCTACATGGGCAGGCACACAGCAAGTTATTGCAAGCACTTGTAAGCTCAAAGAGCCAAGCTTTTCATTGCTTTGTTGCAGGCAGTCTGAATTCAAGCATCTAGCTCCACACAAATCATACAGCTTCGTTTGTTCAATGCTTCCGTTTTCTCCTCTCGTGTTTTTCAGCTGATCGAGAGAGGCTGAGTCGACAAACCGCTACCGTGGAATGGCTCTAGTAGCTAAACTCTAAGAGCAACTCACGCTCACTTTCGTTCACACTCATACTTACATCTTTTACTCTCAGGAGTAAAGCAAGACGCTGCCCTGCCGCTACGTGCTCCCCACCGCTATGCCAAAAGACGCTTACCAGCAGCCATTTTTGTTCTATTTAAGGGGGATAAGAAATGCTACTAAATTCACTACTGAAGCTTGTACATTCTCAACATTAAACGAGAGTCATTGGTTAATATGTATAAGCTTGAACAGCAACCTCTCGGTAAATGCCTCCTGCTGCAGGCTACTCAATATACAAATGAAGGGCCATGTGCCGGACTATAGACTTTCTCAGCTCATTTCCCTTCGAAAATAACTACTTTCTAGTCAATTCAGAGCTGGGACTAACGAAGTAAAGTCGTTGTCTCCATCCAATATCCAATAGATGCTTGAAAATAGAATATGCACCCACACCCACAGCAATAATTATTTTATGAATGATTTAAGGCTGGATAATTTTTAGCTTACTTTGCTTAAATAGGTTGTTTGTGAATTATTTTTTTAAATTGTAATTGCTTGTGCATGTTTTTATGTACATGTAACATTAAGTACGACGATCATCAGAAATAAGCTTTAGGAATGAAAAGCTGAGCTTTTGTATTTCAAACTCTCTTAGTTCACCAGAAACAAAAATTTGTACAAAACTCGATAAATAAAATCAAGACGCATATTTATGTCAAGACGCATATTTATGTCTAGACGCATATTTATGTATTTAATCAAGACGCAAATTTATGTCTCGTCAGAGTTCAGTTTAGTCGCTCCATGTCGTGGCCGCTCGCTGTTACGACTTGTGTACATTTCAGATTTTTATCCAAGAAGAAAACCGAGGCTAGCAACCGGACTGGACCATATATATGTTTTATGTAATACTCCGACCATAAAAAGAAATCTACAAGAAAGACTAAAATGTAGATTCGAATTCTTTCAAAATTCTCGACTATTCCTCAATAATGTCAAGTGTTGCTGGAGTTGTTTGCTTGTGCAGCTCCTCAGTTGCATTCTAACACTCAAGCAAATTTAGCCTTCTAATAAAAGAAAAAATCTACACTGAAATTCATTAAAAAATTATCTTCGAAGAAAATAGATATCACACAAATTTAATCAGTTTCTGCAATTTTTAAGCTATTTAAAATCCTTACCTAGCTATTGTGTGTTCCATGAATTTCTAAATTTTGCCATGGCCTGGAGTCTGTGGAGGGCAGCAAGAGCTCGGCGGGGCTGTGCTCGCATTAAAATATACAAACGATGCCTAATTGTATTAGGGCTTGCTCGAGACCCCCGCTGGCACCCAAAGCCGTCCGTACGCAAGAGTACTCTGCTGCACAGCTCCCTGCTCCTGCTTTATTAGTTTAATAGCATCCATATGCTAATGTCCCTCTCTAGATCACACGGCCATGCTTATACATCTCCCATTATTCAAGCGTATACCTTCCAAAAAGCCATAAAAATGCCTGCGCGTTCTCTGTGTACATGCTAATATGGAAAACGACGAGGAATTCTAATAATCCCATTCCAGCAAGTCTCACATGACAATTTGTTAGACAGAACTCGTACACCAAGAGTATTTCCAGCGACCATGGCATTGGTGCCGACCGATATCGTGTATTCTGGAGCCTACTTATTGCTTCAAAACCTCGTCCGGCTCTAGGGCCTTTGTGCCCCGCTTCCCAATAACATTTGGAGTGCATTGTGAATATCCCACAAAAAACTGCAAGAATGGGAGGCAGCTATAGAAAATCCTGGCGAATATGCATGTACTTAAAGCATCCGCTATTTTTTGCGGTGATCGTTTTGACTTGTCGACGTTATCTAAAGTCGCGCATGCAAGCTCATACCATTTAAATTCGACAGCCCTGATTGATTGCAAGCTTTTTAAACTTCTGCGAATGTTTTCGAAACCCATAAGGAAATGTCCTAGGGGTATTCATTGAACACGTAACACTGTCTTCTATACAGTCATTGTAAACGGTTTTTTCTGCATATATTTTACTGACTGAACGAAGACACTTTTTATATTGGGACTGCCAGTCATGCAGAAAAGTTTTTTCCTGTCTGAAATGTTTTAAAATTAGTGCTCTTCAACTTGTATTTTTTTAAATGGGTTCCTTATAAATGGTACTTATAAATGAACTCTATAATATTGTCTTTAGCATTGAGTTCTGCACGATGTCTTTAGTATTGAGTTCTGTGAGGTATTGTCTTTAGCGTTGAGTTCTGCAAGATATTGTCTTTAGCATTGAGTTCTGTGAGGTATTATCTTTAGCATTGAGTTCTGCAAGATATTGTCTTTGACGTTGAGTTCTGTGAGATATTGTCTTTAGCATTGAGTTCTGCACGATATTGTCTTTACCGTTGAGTTCTGTGAGGTATTGCATTTTATGACGTCACAAAAGCGGAACACTAAACACTTGAGTCAAGCGGAAGAATGATTTGCTGTGTTTGCTTGTCTGTCACCTGGACGCGCACTCGCGACACACGCAGCTCCTGGACCATGTGAACTCGGATGTTCTTAAATTAAATTCTAGTTTGTTTTAATCAGCTGGCAGCTGGCTCTTCAAAAATAGTCATCCTAACTTCTTCAATTTGCATTTTTGATCAACTAGAGCATAATGGGATCGGCCAAAGAAGTAATTCTGGCATGAAATGGTTTTGACATAATAATTTTTGTATATTTTTTGATATAATGAAAAGAGCAGATCTAGTCAAGACCAGACAACTGTAGAGAGTCGAGTGAACTGAACGTTTATATGCATGAAAGCTCAACTCAATGCCTCGTTCACTACAAGCTACAGCTGAAGAACACGTTGCAGCTGCAAGTGTGGCACATGTATGCATCAGATGTACAAAACGTATTTCTGTTTGTGTGTGATGTTAATTTTAGATTCAACTTTAACGAACAAATATTGGAAACAAACAATGCAATATAGGTCTAAGTACATGAAATTCGTCTTGCATATTTCATCCATGATTTTATTTCATTTCAAGCTAATCCAGGCCCTACTAATTTATTCATATATGTGCATGCTACTTAACCACAGTATATCAAAGTTAATAAATACAATACCAGAAAATAAGATTAGTAATAAACTACTTAGAATTCCCTGAACTGATAATGGAAGTGAATGTTCTACATAGAATTTTGTTATCATTCTGAATATTTTACATCTTGCAGCTTACACTGCTCACAAATTGCTATACTAGGAGTGCACTGTACGTGTTCCGAGGCAGTCTAGTCGGTCTCGCCTTTCGTACTTGTATGATGTCAAACAAATGAGTAAGATTTGAAACTTTCGAAATCTTGTTTCTGGCTTCGCTATTCGAAAAAAATTATTCACTTATAGTATAAAATGACTCAAATTCCCCAATGAACATTTTATCCTGAGTTTAGCAAAGTTGCGTTTGCAGTTAACAAACGAGCTTCGAACTCATCTGGTGTCGTGTGGAAAAACTCAACAGTTGTGTTCTGTGTCTTTAAAATAAGTAAGAGAACGAGCTGATCTCAGTGACTTAACTGTCAGGGAATAATCTCTATGCTTAGTCTACTATTAGGAGTAATGTGTTTTATGCATTGTAATTTAGACTTTTGTGTATAAGATTGCTAATGGTTTCAATAATGTTCACCTGCTTGCCAATCATACACAGGAGGTAGAAGACCACGTAGAGCAAGAGACTCTCGATATTGTGTTAATAATAAGTGTAATTTTTTATTGAAGAATTGATCAGGGACTTGTTTAAGTAGAACTTCATTTCATACTGTACTTGTAATTTAAGTAAGAACTTATGAGGTAGATGTTTAAGTATTGATTAGAGGTAAGAGCCGTTAAGTACTGGTGGAAGATAGACGTCGTTTAACTACAGATTACGTGTAACTATTTCGTTGAAACTGATTAGATATACTTTGTTTAATTAATCTTCAAAATAAATTTTTGAAACTACTGATTAAGGTTAAATATTTTCACGCAAAAACTAATGAGAAACTGTTGCTTCAGTGCAGGTTAGGAGTAGATGTTGTTAAAGCAAAACCGAAACGGAGTATATAGCGATACATATCAATATATCAAACATATACATCAAATACATGCAGTATTGTTTGAATGAGAGTTGGTGTGGTAAATACATTTTGTTAGCTAAAAGGTATATTCAGTTGTGTACGTCCCAAGCTCTCCCTAACACTACGCAACGAACTAAATAAGAAATCTCTAACTCTATTTAGCAAAATAGTCATTATACTGATACTAACTGATACTGATCTTGTGTAGTATAAGTCGAGTTTTAGATGTACTTCTTCTGAACAGTTATGAAACTAGTAAGACCTTGAGGCTTTTCCAGTGCCCTATGCAAGTTGGTCACTTTTTAACCCTTTCCAAAAGATTGACAATTGAACCTAATTAGAGAACTCTATAATTTCCACACACGAAATATAGAGAAAACTTTTCAATTTTTTCTTCCCCTTACAAGCAGACACGTAGGCTGTAAGAGGGAGGGGGGTTTTGGTCTGTGTGCAGAAACTCCTTTCTTTGAAGTCCAGTGTGGGGGAAAAGCCTTTCAAAAAATGTCCCTAAAAAACACCAGGTCCACCACCGTCGCCTCGTCACAAAAAGGGAACTGCAGCACTGGAGAGACTGCACTGCACACAGTCCACTCAATAACTTTACTGGAAGTACATGAAATATTTCTAATGCTAAAAATGTCTACACTATCTTGTTCCATTCCCTTCGTATTTGCATGGCGTACATGTCACGCAATGAAGCATTGCTTCACATATTAGAAATAATTATTTATTTTACTTTTGCCTCTAAAATTGAGATCCTGCAGTCTGAGTACTACGAGAACGTTATATCATATTTAATTATAGTTGGCTTCACATGAGTGAATTTTTCAATGCATAGTTACTTGATGGTGAACATCATGGTTATTAGGTATTAATTTATTCAAAATATTTAATTACTCCGTTGTATTAAGCTTTGAATTTTCCTTCTTTATACTCTTGTTCATGTAATTCAATGATGGGGTAAATTCATTCAAGATTGTTAATATTTTCACGGATTTCAGCACTGAATGACCATAAACTTTTTTCCAGCAAATTGAAATTAATTCAGAAGCCATAACACAACGTAAGTTCTACAATTGCAATTTTGGTATTTTTAACCCAGCCAAAACTTTCCCAGCTGTGATGCCCTCATCAGCTGCAGCGTGTCGTGAATATGACTCACACTTGAGTGTTCATGCATCTGAACGCTCTATTACACTGGCAGCTGCATGGTGGTGCGTCTAGTCATCTTTGCGAGGACTTGTCTTTTTACCAAATTTCAATTGTTTGTATATTTGTTACCATCAGCTTGGTCGACTGGTGAGCGAATCTGCTTGCGAGCGGGAAGACCCGGGTTCGAATCCCGCTGCCGACATGGTTGATGCGGCTAGAAATACGGCATGGGACTTGGGTAAACAACCGAATAATTATCGAAGTAATTATCCGACCCAAGAATGGGCCAGAAGGTTCGTTCCTATAGCCTCATTCTATTCTATTCTATTCTGTACCTAAAAATCAACGCTGTGCAACACATCTCCTACACTATCTATGTACATCATGTCTTAAATAAACTGAAGAGTACTTTAAAATTCTTAACATTTTAGCGTAATTTACCAACGCAAATAAACTCGGGGTATCGTCTGTTCTTCTTTCTTTCTATACCGAGAGTTTCGGTCATGATAATGCTCTATAGCTTTGAAAATCCTAGATCAACTTTTTTCGTTATTTTTCTTAAAAATCCTATACCTCGAATTCATGAATTAACTTTGAAAATACAGTAAAAGGAATGAACTCCGGGCGCAGTCGTCTGCTGTGTGTCGCCCGTCTACACGACAATTACGTGATCCCACACAAAGGACGTCGGATAACAATCACCGCTTCAGACAAAAAGAAAAGAAATGTTAACCATAAAATATCGCCATCAACTCGGAAATTGAAGTGAGCAATCAATATTGAACAAAGCGAGACTGGCTCAATAAAACTGATAAGGCTCTCTCGTCCTGCGTCCTCGCCCTAGGGAGGCCTGGTATGGACGGCAGATAAGATTTGAACTTTCGTTCTGAGGACATAAAATTTACACTGTAATATAAGCTTGAATACGCAATAATTTTTGTTCAAGTGGTTGAGAGTAAACCAAGTATTTGCTCAGAGATCTTACATTGTCTGATCAGAGGCTAAGAACTTTCTCAACTTTCTCTGAACAAAATGCTTTGAACTTTTCTTTCATTATTTCAGCTTTTTTTAACTTTTTAATTCTGCTCCTTTTGATTACCTCAGCCTCAGTTCAGTATTGAAAACAAGTTTTAGCATCATCTGACATGTGTATCCAAATCTCAGTCAGATTCAGGTAAAATCTTTCTCATTTTATTCAACTCTGCAGTTTTATCTAAGATAGCTTTTGATTTAAAACATCACTCATTAAAATTGATTTAGAACAAACGTTTGTCTTCATTATGTATGTCGATATCTCGAACTCAAACGATGAGAGAGAGTAAAGAAACTGAAAACACTTTATGAATACGCCTGGTTTAAATTTGGAATTTGAATTACGATTAAGGTACTTGTACTCTAAACTCTCAATCTAACGGACATAAACTTGGATATCATTGATAGCAAGAAATTTAACCATCAAATCATCTGAACTCTATGAAATTAATTTATTGAAATACTAAAAGAGACATAATCATTTTCTGTCAAATCATACATGAACTGCAACTGGTAAGGGTCTCTAATAGAAGAAGACAGTCGAACGTTTGCGAACTGACTCTGGCAAAGGACATCTGCGTGAAATATTCCTACCAAAGCTTTCCCGCACCACAAGTACTACCTCTACCAGTACTTGCACGCTCGTTGTGCCAGTCAGCCCACTTTGTTAGTTCGTCTCTTCATCACACCAGTTTGACAGTTTGTTGCAATCACACCAGTTAGTCAGCTTATATCACTGTTACAGCAGTTTGTCAGCCTGTGTCACGGTCACACCAGTTTGCCAGTTTCAAAACACATGTTCTCTCACTGACGCATCATACCGCTGGTTCTCTCAGGATTCCTACACCAACGAGCATTGCTAGGTGTCAGCTTTAATATCTCATGTTTTCACTCACAACCGCCAGCGTTACAAGATGCTCTCATTGTTATTCAAACTTGAAATGACACAAAAATTAGGCATATATTTCATCATGTATATATTTATATCATGTTCATATTTTAAACCCAGTTTTAAATTCAATCTCCAGAATCGTCTTCATTACATTTAATAGGTGAAATCATTATTTAGTTTCAATGAAGATCGTTAGAATAATGGGAATTGGAGCTCTTGTGTAACATTTGCTGAAATGAAAAAGCAACAGTACGCTGCAGCGTCGTCCTGCGTTACTCTAAGTAATATCTGCTCACAAAGGCAGCGCTAACGCAGCCTCTTTTCAAGCCTATCCTCACTATTTTTCTATGGGAATAGAATTCTCTCCATGATTTCGTTTCAGTTCAAACTTTTTCTCTATTGAGTTTTCAGTTTTTGAAAAGCCTAACCCTTTCGTCCATTGTAGAGTTCGGAAGAAAAAATATTTATAAAAAAGACCCTGAGGGACTATTGGAGGTCTGAAGCCTGATCGATATTGCGCAAGCGCGGACTAGCTCAGCGCAGGGTGCCTGCTCTATGTACTAACTCTTTTCTGAGAAATATTTGGCAAGCAAAAGACAAGATTTCTCAAGTACAGTGAAGTTTTTCTGAACAAATCCAATTCAACCCCCGCTCTGAAAAATTTATTAGAAATATGAAGTTAAATGCCAAATTGCACTTTAAATAATTACTGTCATCCTAAAAATTGCATTCCCATTACTAGTAATTCACAAAATTTCCACCGCTTCAACAGTTATTCAAGCACGCGTACCACCAACTAATTCACTAAAATCACTAATTCAATTTTTGCAAGAAGTAAATTTATTAAAACTTGTCTTAATGAAGGAAAAAAGCGCCGTCTCATCAGAGCTGTAAAGTTTTTAGTGATCAATGGAACAACTTCGGCAACAACAAAGTTTTTTCTCTCAAATCAAATAACTTGAATGGTGTTTTTCAAAAGGAACTGCAGTGACTGATACAAAAGAAGACACACTGTCACCTCTTCAGTCACTTCGTCTGAGACGGCGCTTTTATTTCAGCTGAGAGCTGGAGCAGCAGCCTCACGGAGCCTCAGAACTGGACGGAGGCGACCACCTTGCACATGTACGTAGGATAAAATCGTATTTCAACCGAGTTACAGTTCCATTAAACTAGCACATTTAAGTTATTAAATCGATGATTGTATTCATTTCAAATATTGTTAAAGATTATTTACAATAGTCCATATACGTTATGATGATAATAGCAAAATGAGTGGACTTGTGGTGTTGTATGGAGCAAAAGAACAATAGAATGAGAATTAACTGACACATAAATCCATCAAACGTAAACAACGGCTTCTATAATTCAGCAGTAATTTGTTGTCGGAGCTAATTACAATGAAAATGTTTAGACATATATTTAAGTATTATATCATCACCATGAGGGAGAACACCAACTTGCGTGTTGATCACGAGTTGCTGGTGTGTCTGTGATCACACCATAACAGCAGAAATTCGAGTGCTCTGTGCAGATTCGAACCCAAGACCTGAGCAGCACATAACCACTCAACCACAGGGCTGATAAAATATACGAGTAACGGATTTCTGAAGTCTTTGATCAATTAAACAGTAACCAATTATTTCATTCTCAAACATTCGTGACCGATTTTTGACAATGGTCAAGTTGAGAAGTTGATCAAGATCAAACATCAATATGATCGCCAGTCCTGAGTACTTTTGTGTATTACATGGCCCTGCATATTGTGCTGTTCAGGTGGCATCAAAATTTCCAAAATCTTGAATGGATCCAGAGTGTGAATGTCGTGTTATTAGTTTTTAAACAACTCTGGCCTTCTAATTTAATCCTCGCCATTTGTGAAGATGCTGCGCGCAATAAGGATACATTATTTATTGTACAGATTTTATAGAGCTGGCTCTGACACAAGCTTCACTTTCCTGCACATATGTTTTGTCAATATCTGACAAATGAATAGAGTATAAACATTAAGAATAGTTTTTATATGAGTTTGTACTCAAGAATTTGGGACAGAGAATTCCTCCACAACTCACAGCACTGGAGCGAGCAAGGTTCTTGCTGGGAAGACACTTTTTTACTCTGCTGTGTGATATTTATGCTGATTTTATGTGTTGTGACACAGCGAGAGACACTTTGTAATTGTCAATTAATTTAATTAGGAGCTGCAGTAGCGTTTTTATTGGGAGGACCACGTCCATCAATCTGTGTGATCGAAGTCAAACACATTCACATATTTTTTTATAAAACCTCATTTTTTTACTACAGTGATCTTTAAATTATCGTATGACGAGAACACACAGATGTTGCAGGATTGTACGGCATTCACTAATCCGTATACAGTACGCTAGGTACTTTAAATATTATAGGAAAAACGGGTACACCTGCTCAATACACGGTGTTCTAAATTCAGTGTCGCTGCCCCATTTCAAATTTAAGCCAGTGCAGGTGAACGGGCTCAAATTATCTTCACAAGTACAATGTATGTATTACTTCTATGCTATTTTCAAGTCCATAAATAGTTTTCATATATCGTTTCTATAGGTCTCTTTAAAATCAGGAACAACCTCGGATCCATCCCAAGTAGAACTCTGGTGTTTCACTGGAAGACTATGTCCTGTAGACACTGTAAAAATGCGTAGCCAGCGTGCCAGTCTTGGATATTCCGAGGCTTTCCAGCTAATAGCAACGATGACCGCTCGCTGGAATGGAGGTCAGTCACCGTCCGCCTGAAGTTGCACTAAGCTCTCCCTCTATAGACTAGATGTCATCAGTTTGGCCGACACCCATGCACCTATTGTTTTAAATTTAGGAAGGCGATGATAAATGATTTCTAAACGCAGCATTAGAGTCTTTGTAGGCCCTGCTAGCCCTGCATAAGCATGATAAAGGTGAGGGAAGGAGCGTGTGTTGTGCTACTATTTGTGGTTGCAGCAGATACTGAATAACGGGGTGAGTCAATATCGAGTTTCCCTGTCATTGTATTATTTATTCATCCAGCTTTTCCAACATGAGTATTGAGTTAGCGATGATGAAACCTTCTATGCCGCATCCAGTGTAAGATTTTGACGTGATATCTGTGATTGAACCAATATGCATGGATTGAACATGAAGTATGCATGGATTGAACGTAGAGTATGCATGGATTGAACCAATGTTGCTGAAATTGATTATCTAGCCATGTTAGTACGCTGCCTGCACATCGATGTGAGCGAAAAAGCCGTCGTAAATCTTTAACCCGATGCAATTTTTACTCGACGCTATAACTCAAATTTCAGCAATTCATAAACTATAGCCCTTGGCTCCTCTGAGCATTCATTTTGAATTCATCCTATTATATAATATTTATTTTCTAAGGAATGGCATATCGTTTTATACATCTTCGAAAGGTTACTCGTTTCTGTAAGCAAGCTTTTAGCAAGCTTGTCTGGACGGAGCGATACGTACAAGAATGTTGAAGGACGTAGATGATCGCAGCCAGAGAACAAAGAACCCTCATCGCACAAGCGAAGGAACTGGGAGACCTTAAGCTGACATCATAAGACACCTAAACAGAGAGAATTAAAGTTGATATCGTAACGGGAGTCCACGTATATTTTTGACTCGTGCTTTATTTTAATGCAAATGTTAATTCATAATCACTGTTAGCTGCAATTTTCAGTGAAGTAGATGCATTCATTGGTAAGACTGTGTATTCATTTATGATAAATACTTTTCATACATAATTATCCCGCTTGGAAAATTCTGTTGCTTTAGGGCTGCATACGACCGTCAAAATTTTCGTTGCTGCTGGTGGCTTAGAGACGAACTGAAGATGTACATGAGATGCATCAGTAGGATTGATTTCTTGTGAGATTATTCATTCGAAATTTAAAATTTAACTTCTTTCAGTGGGAAAAGTATTTTATCATATGACGAATTAACAAATAATAATAATATAAATAATAGATAATAAAATAATAATAATAAACTAATGAAGTTCATTTTTAAATTTCTGACGAACGAATACTATGTAAACCAACTTCATTATATAGAAGCTGCTTGGACAGCGTATCAGTCGTAACAAATTGACTATTTTTCAGTCACCATGAACAAATTGGAGTGATAGGAGGCTGAAGTTAGCCCAACGTTCATTATTTCAATACTTAAAAAACGAAGCTTATTTTCTTGGATAATTGAAATCAGTATCATTCAATGCGAGTCTTAAGTTCATTTTCTACGAAACAATTCTAAGCCCTGTAGAGCTGTGTACCTCCATGCTAAAAAATAATGTGATTCTGCAGGCACCATTATACTAAGTCATATCATTATGTCTTGTATAATATTTTTTATTCAAGCTGATTTCGTGGTACGCAGGAATAGCTTTTAAGTTCAAGTCGAAGCTCAAATGGGACTTGAATAATTTGAGCCATCTCTTAAGCATGTTAACTATAAAAAAGAATTACGCAAGTCATTATAGGTTCATATCGTCTCTAATTTTGATTTTACGGGGTTGAGATCAACGAAAACTATAATACTTATTGTTTACGCGAGTCTTTGTTTACTGTGGAACAGGGATACGCACCACAGGGTGTCCCTGTTATCTACCATAACTAACAAAACGCTTACATCAGCCGACTTAAACACGAGTGGCTCAGCAAGACCCTTAATTGTGCTGTCTCCGCAATAATCTCAAGAATATTGGGCTTTGCATCCAACTCTTTAAGACTTGCTCGTAAATATCTTGGGATGATTCGCACAGGGATAGCAGTTTTGCTATCCGGATAATGACACCCTACCCCTACAGGAACAGGACGTCGATGTCTTATTCCACGGCACTCTCGACAATTTAAACTCTCTCTTGTTAAGACTTGCAAATATATTACTCCTCCATTTTCAACTTTAAAAGACATAAACGACTTACTCAGGCATCAAGTATTAAAAAGCAGAAGCGTATTTTATCAATACCCCTACAATTTTATACCTCATCTTCATCAAATTTCGTTATATTTTTTCCTAAACGCCCTTCAAGGAAAATTGCACGCCTTGATATAACGGTCCACAGAAGGCCAGGCGCCTCTGCTCCTCGTTTTTGCGTTTGGGAACCCTAATTTGGGTCTTGCTCAGTATATTCTGCAGCCACTCATAATTATTGCGCAAAACTTAGGCGTATGGGCATGCGTCGCTTTACTGCGTCAGGCGTTCTAATGCTTGCACACTTGAGTATTGTGACCCACTTGTACACTTGAGTATTGTGACCCACTTGTACACTTGAGTATTGTGACCCACTTGCACACTTGAGTATTATGATCCACTTGTACACTTGAGTATTTCATTTTCGTACTCTCCAAACATACTTTGTGCAAAGGAGTTACTACATTTATTTTTGCTTCTTCTTGCCAGGGCGATGAATTTGAACTTTTATCACAGTTCTCAACGTACTAAAATATGATCAAGTTAAGAACGGTGTTTTGAAAGTATTTCCCGTAAATTATAGTTAAAAGGCAATACTCTAACTCGTAACTTTGCCTGTTTACGAATGATTGTACACAGGCTTAAAACCGGCATAACACGAATGACGAATGGTTGGTTTTATGAGAACTAATGAGATAGCTGCAGATAGAGTAGTTCTAGTATAATGAAATGGTCAGGGTTCGGTGAGAAGAGTTGGTACAGTTTAGCCACAGTTTGTCATAAGATTTAAACTGAAAAGGGCTCATAAATTACAAATTTACTTCTTTGGTGGTGATTTGAAAGAAAAAAAATAATACCCGAGTCAATCTGTAAGCAAAAATAGAGTTCCATACTTTATCCTCTGCATACTCCACCATTTCCTTGTTCGATTCTCTCTATACGGACAGATGTTCGTAAGTTGCAGTTTCAGTAAAGTTTCGAGACGGCTAAGGTGTCAGTCTCAGCACTTGAAATTTTTAATTAGGAATTATAGTGCAGTATAATTAAATGAGTGCTTTAAAACACAATTCAATAGTTCTCTTTAATGACGGGGGTGTTGTTTCTACTCCAAAATATCCAAATAAAGATCAATCATATATACTATTAAGTTGAACAACAGTTTAAAAATTTATGTATGTTCGCTACATTATGTTGGGTTATCATAAAACTGTTTCGAATGTCTCAAATTTATTTGAAACAGGCAGAACAGAGCAATGAAAGATTTAGGTAGCGCTTTGTCTTGGTGTCAGTTGAGCTGTACAGCTACCCTGCATAACTGGTTAGACGGTTCTTTTCGTACTCAGACATTTCATTAATTTGAACATTACAATATACATCTATTTAAATTATAATAGATAATTAATGAAATTTTTACTACGAATTGAGGACAAACCAGACTAAGGTACCTTTTCTTGATTGTTGTAGGAACACATGAAAACAATAATTGGACTTCCATTTCGGGTCCTTATTGTACGGATTTAGTGTCAGGTTTTTTAACTGTTACTGAACGCGTTTTAAACTGAACAATACAACAACCACTCTCTGCACGGCCTACAGAAGGTTTTCTACTTGTATAATGAATCAGGGTTCATGAATTTGATCATTTGATTTTAGCTGCTGAATGAAAGAATTTCTCTTCGTGGATTAAAACGTTAATTCAAAGTAATTCCACTACTCAATATACATATATTGAAAGCTAGTTGTATTGTTTATTACTCTACTTCGGCAATTTCTTTAAGAAATTGCTCCATTCATCCAAAACCTTGGCGAAAGTTTGCTGTTAACGAGTTTGCAATTCAAATTCATTCTTCTGAAGAATTTTTTACACTGTCGTCCATTTCCTGGGTTAAAGAAAGTCATCCTATTACAATAAACGCATTTACAATTCATAGTTCAAGTTATTAGTTATACAAATATTCCTCCATCACAATTTATGACGTCACGAAATCTAAGTAGTAGGGAGAGCTCATGGACAAAAGCTATTTAATCGATACTAAACTGGTTAAATATTATTATCGAGCATTTTGCATACGTTTTGAATACCGAGCTGTTTCTATTAGTTTGAAAGTAGTTTTAACTCAAAAATGCCTGTATATAGTATACAGAATGATATATATAAAAAATAAAAAAGATAAAATCCATTACTAAATTGTACATATTTTAAATTTGTTTTGTTTGGATACTAATAGTAATGATGATGCTTTGTGCAGTAGATACGTTTTGATGAATAACCTGGTAAGTACATGTGTGTACAAATTTTGTTTCGATCATTTAGAATACTATACACGATTTATTGGATATCAATTTTTAATTTCATTGTTTGAGACCTATTGTAGAGTTTATGAAGTTGTTCAAAGAGAAAAATCCCTTTCAATAATATTCACGTTATACTTCTTCCACAGATAGTAATAGATATTGATGTATTGTACCTTTTATTGCTGGTACTGATTTAGTTATTCACTTTTTTCTTACTTCGAATTTTCAAACGTTTCTCCTTTATTTCTGTTAAGATGCTCCTTGAACAAATTTTTTTTTCAATTTCTTCCCAATAGAAGTAAGGAGTTACAAAAACCTTGAAAAGTTTTAAAATGAATGTTTCAGGCCAATTCCCATTTCAACAAAGAATGTAGACCCAGCGAAGAAATAAATTCGTTACTTATTACCAAAATATTGACAACCTCTGATTTGAAACCATGTATTAGAAACTAGAGGAGAAAATATTATGTATAATTTTCTTTCATAGAATTAATTTTTGTTCACAGGCTTGTAAAATATTTATTTTGCGGATGCATTTATTTCTCATCATTGTATTCCAAGCTCTATTGGTTTCCCATTTGGGAACAGCTGATGCGAGGTGCATGTGGGTTTTTGTGTGCCTACACTACGTTCTTATTAACATGTGAATTATTTGTCAACTTAACTGTGAATTACAAACTTTGCTAGTCGTGAACTAATTCATCAAACTTTTATGATAGTATGCATATAAAAAAGCAAATACATAGATGCAATCAAAACAATACACAAACTTAGCTACTAACATGTGATCGAATCACGTGGTAGTAACTAAAGTTCGTCTAATTTTATCACTCATGTCGAATAAATATTCACTAGAAAGTTCTAATTTATGTCCCTTATACCTGAACTTTATATGTTTCATTTTATATATCAAGAATTTAGCACGTGTTTGAAATGTTTTTTCATCAAAAGTATTGAAAGCAAAGGCATCATGTTCAACAGAGAACTCGATATTTCAAGCTTGATGGATCATTGTGTACTAATTTTGTGTTTTCTTCTAAAGGTTGTAAAGTATTTAAGAAAGTGATTGGTTGTTACATAATTTATTTATTTGAAGCATCAAGAGCTACCATTGCCTACTATGACACGACACTCTCGTAACTGCACTGCTAGCTCAGTGTATTCTTATTATGAAAAGAAACGAGATGCAGATGCTTCAGGCTATGGTTCACTTGCTGCTCGCTATGGCAAGGATGGTGTTAAAGATTTTGATTGCTGTTGCCTCAGCCTACACCCTTGTAAAGATCCAATGGTTTCTCAAGAAGGATATATTTTTGACCGTGAAGCAATAATTCAATATATTTTGAACAAGAAAAATGAAATAAGAAAAAAAATAAAGGAATATGAAAAGCAGTGTAAAAAAGATCAGGTATGTAATTTGTTGATTTTCAAACATAGTCAAAGTGATTAAGAATTGTAAGCTTTGTGCTAAATGTTATATATAAATTATAGATCAAATCATTTGGCTCTATGTTTATCTGTTCTTGGATTTTTTTGTTTATTAATTTAAAAAACTTTTTATGTGTTCTAATAAGCCTATTATGAATACTGCTGCTAGGACAGTTGTTTAGTAATTTTGTTTTTATTAAAAGGATGAGTTGGAAGAACTGGGTGCTGCAGAGGAGCGCTCACGATTGGAGAAGTTCCTCAAGAGTGAAAACCATCCTGCCAGCAGCAGCTCCAGCCTTGTAGTCTCTCCTGCAGCAGGTTAGGTGCTGCCTACTTCATTGTCTGCTATTCTTCCTTTGTTAATTAAAAGAGGCTCTGCCATTGTAAAATGGCAAGCAATGTCAGAATTAAAATCTCAGCTATAATATAAGTAAGGTTCAGTATCAATGTATGTAGTATTCAGGATTTTGATTGAAATTGATCAAGACTCAAAGTAATACAGGGTGGCCCAGATGTAAATTCCCTTTTATAATTATTATAGCTAAAAATTACAAATGGTAAAGAGATTAGGTTAATTCAGAATGAAAGAAGAAATTTCAAAGTTTAATATAAATTTATAAACGAAACAATAAAAGATGTTTAACTATGAAATATAATATTTTTTAAATGTCCTCCATTACTAGTCAAACAATGGCATGCTTTTTCAACAGTGCTGTTCATTACTTTCCTTAATGTCTCTAGTGCAATGTTGTTGATCTCTTGAATGATGTTTAGTTCCAATTGCTGTAAAGTATCAGGCATTTCAACATAAACATTTTCTTTTAAGTATCCCCAGAGAAAGAAATTGGGAGCACTTAGATCTGGAGGTCGAGGTGGACACGGAATCACCAAAACAATAAATTATTCTGTTTGGAAAAATAGCTCTTAACATTTGCATTGTTTCTTTCACTGTATGTACTTTAGTTCCATCATGTTGGAAAATGGTAATCTCTTTGTTATTGTCTCCAATTTCAGGTATCAAATATTCTTGAATCATCAGTCTATACAGGTTTCCATTAACACAAATTGCATTACCATTAGCATCTTCAAAAAAATATGATCCAATGATCCTTGAAGATGTGATGCCACACCATACTGTTACTTTAGCTGAGTGAAGTGGACGTTCATGAATTTCTTTTGGATTTTTGAAGCCCAGAATCTATAATTTATCTTATTAACAAAACCATTGAGGTGAAATTGTGCCTCATCAGTCATTATTAAATTCTTTACAAAGTTTTAATTTTCTGCAAGCTGCAGAAGTCTAATTGCTTTTGGTAGTCCGTAGGATGGAGTTCTTGATTTAATTAAATTTTATATGGATGATACTTTAGATCTTTCACCTAAATATGTTCCAGTGAGGTACGATACATTCTCAGTTGAATTGAACGTCTCCTAGTTGACGCTTTGGGCCGATCAGCAACACTCGTTGCAACAAGCTGAATTGAAGCACCAGCTTGTATGGTCTGTGGCCTGCTACAATGTTGTCTGTCTGCTGTTGTCCTAGTTTATCTAAATTTCAATACCAGTTTTTTATGCACTTCTATGAAGGACTTCTTTCAATATCATCAATATACCTGTAATTCCTCTGAACTGCAGTAACCAAACAATTATATCGGAAGTAAAGTTCCACCATTTTTACTCGTCGTTTCATTGCGTAGTAATTCATTTTGGAGAGGGGGATTTTTTGAATTTTTTTGGGCAGCATGTTGTGATTGTTAGTAGGCTTGATGTGCTGGTGGAAAACTTAGAAATCTCCTCATTCATTCTGAATTGAACCAAATCTCTTTACCATTTGTAGTTTTATAGCTATAATAGTTTTAAAAAGGTACCTTACTTATGGGCCACCCTGTATTAGTCTAGTTACTAGGACTACTATGAAGTTTAGTATGTTTCTAGTATTGTTGGTAGCTCATTCTGTATGGTTTTTCATGCATTTATCATGAAAAGAAGTTGCTAGTTTTGGCTGCTTGCATGCCTGTTGATGTTACGTGAGGACGTGGCGTGTGTGCTGTTTTGGTGCTCTCCTAGGTAGGGAGCAGGGCTGCTGCTGTGGAGTGGCTACTGCAAGTCCTAGTCATGCTTTCTGCTGTGCATGAGCTAGCTTTTTTTTTGTAGGATGGAGAATTACATCTGTTGGCTAGAGTTTTAGAATGTTTTGTGTTCATTTAGGTACTAGTATTAAAAACTCAGATATTTAACACATTGCTTCTGATTGCCTGACCGGTGTAAATCTTCACTTTGTACGCATAGTCACTAGAAGGATCTGAAAAAATTACAGAACCTAACCTAAGTGGTTCACATATGTACCACTTCAGAGTCAATGTGTTAAAGAGGTAGTTCTAAAACTCTTCATTTTATTTTTTGGTTCTGTTTTTATCAACTAATCTGACTTCTTTTTGTAGGGAAAAAAAATTTCCTTTACATAGTTAAACCCAAATGAAGCCCTTTTCATAAATTTCTTGTATTGTATAGTTTTTATTTTAAATATCTAATTTATTACACAGTGCACTGGCATCTTGTAAGGAAAGCTGCTTCAACATCAGCAGCAGTATTTTGATATTGGCAAAGTGCTAGTGTTTCATTTAATTTTTCAATACTGGGATTTATATTACTTGTCTATATCAAGAGCCTTGTTTTGTCATTTGAGTTACTTGTTTTTCATATTAACACGTTGACTCTAATTGCCTGATTGGTGTAAAACTTCACTTTGTATGCATAGTCACTAGAAGGATCTGAAAAAATTACAGAACCTAACCTAAGTGGTACACATACGTACCACTTCGGAGGCAACGTGTTAACTGGCATATACACATATATTAGCATGCACTGCAATGCATTTTTTGCAGAGTAAGCACATGTTAATATCTCAATTTGTGACTTGTGTAGAAGCAGCAGGATCCAGCAGAGAAGGCAACTCCTCCATCAGCAACATGAAGGGTGAGCTGGCCAAGAAGCTCCCCAGCTACTGGATTCCATCCCTCACACCTGACAACAAACTCACGCGAGTTGCTAAGCCAGTGAGTGACCTTTTGTCAGAGCCTTGCTGTAATACTTGAAATATTAGTGCATGAATAAAATGTAAGCCTTCAAGGAATATGTAAAATTTTGATTTCATCTTTGCAGTTATCTGTGCAATCAAGAATTCTCAATAACATGAGCTAAACAGTAGCTTTGAGGTGACATCATGGGATGGAAGAGCTGTTACTTTTGAACTACAGGACTCCTCCAACTGGGCTTTATTTTTGTCTGCTTCTCCTCACTCTATTGTCATCTAGAGATAAAGTCTTATTTTATAGAAGTGAATTTAACCTTTCAAATTGCTGGTATAAGAGTACAGAAAATTTAATGTGAAGGCATCAAACAGCTACATGATTTTTCTTTTTAATTTTGGTTGCAAAACAAAACAGAAGCACCGAACAGGTTGCCCTTGTCCTCTCAGAGCTACACCAAACGCACCTTAGTTCACCCATATCCTGTACATACAGGGTGTACAAGAAAAAGAATACATTCATCTTTAAAAGGCTGTAGTTTGAATACTACTGTTGCTAGAAGGCTGGGACAGGTCTCGTTCAAAACAGCAAGATTTAACGTTTTATTTTGTATCCCGAATACATTGTTACCCACCTTATGAATACCAGTAGTATTCAAACTACAACTTTTTAAAAATTTATACATTATTTATTTATACAGTTATACAGTTCAAATCAATATGCACACATGAATAAATGTTATTTCTTTGCGTGGTTGTACGCACATATTAGCAAATATTTCCATGATTACCTTTGAATATACGGTGCATTCAAGCATGAATGTAATACTTTATTGGACGTGCTTGAGCAGGAACAAAAGGTGCTGTGCCCCATGAGTGGCAAACCCCTGAAGATGAAGGACCTGGTGAGCGTGAAGTTCACCAGAGTGGACCCGAACGCTACATTTTCATCACTGGAGGGTCACAAGGAGCGCTACAAATGCCCAGTGACGGGGGACGTGCTACGTAACTTTGTGCCCTGCGCCGTGCTTAGGCAGACAGGCCATGTGGTCACCATGGAGGCTGTTAATATTATCAAGAAGGATATGAAGCATCCCCTTACAGGACAGTCTATGACTGACAAGGATATCATTCCGCTGCAGAGGGTGAGTTGTTGGGGCTGGGCACCAGCACTGATACTACACGAGGTCTCGGGCTGTAACGTCCAATTACTTCTTTCCAAGTGTTCATCTCATTTTAGTTCCTATCGCTACACGTCATGTCTTTAATATAGTGGGTTTAGTTAAGGGGCCTATGCCTATACGGTAACTGTGAAGAGTATTGGGTTTCTTTCATTCATGCAAAAATCAACATATTTTCGTTCTGATCACAATAATAGGAATACTACTGGGAATGATAATAATTTATTTTATGGACTGTAGAAGCGTCTGATTACTCAAGATCGCATCTGCGAGCAAGTTTCGACAAAGTTAGTAATCTCTTTTCCTCTCATTGCTGTAATGACAAAAGGATAAACTCGGTTGATTTACCCTGATTTTATAGCAAATATTCATATTCAAAGTTATGAAATGAGTTGTAAAAAGTATTAATTAGTTCGTGCTTCATGTATTACATGTGTCGCCCATTGTAAAATGTACGCAGGTTTACTGCAGTTGACTGGCTCTTCCTAACCTGAAGTGAAATGTGAATTGCGTGACTCGTTATGCGCGCACTTCTGGAGCTGCGATGTTGTGTTAAAATTGCAGTGTACAGTATTAGTGTCACGATTTCAATTTCGGGATCCCGATGTCCAGTTTCAAAGCCTCAATATCTCGTCTTTTAGCCCTGATGTCGTTTTTAAAGTCGCCCTGTTTCAATAAGCAACTAAGTAGAGAAGTTTTGATTTGATCTCATAGAGCACCCAGCTGTGCTCTAGAAGCATCTATTCTTTGGTACCATTTCGGTCTCTAAATCCAAGTCCTTAGTACTGTCAGGACGGATGTAGCCTATAGTTTATATTAATTTCAAAGCTATTTTTGCAGTATTAATAGTTGTATTTTCAAGGTAAACCTTGGTCATTGCAAAGTAGTTGTTAGTTGCAATGTGGGACTCTGTGCCTCTTGATACCCCATTTTAGCACATGATAATTCGGGTATAAAAGACTAATTTGAGTATTCGTTTTCCATGTAAATGTACGAAATTTTTAGACCAAAAAACATTTTCGTGGTATTACTGGCTTATTTCCTCCATGATGTTATTCAGTTTTTTATTATCTTGAAATGAATCGACACAAGTCGCGTAGAAATGATTATTTTACCCCATGATGATGACACTAGTCTCGTTCTAAAAGTGGTTCCCAATCTTTTTTCTGTCATTTCCCCATGCACTTAGTTCAGCCATCCAGATTTCCCCCATCACTTGTACGAGGGGAAAAAAGTCAACACACACCGTGACTATTTACTAATATATTTTTAAAATGTACAAATACACTGATGAATATATGGTTACATATTAAAGCGGCTAGAGAGCGGTGACAACTCACTGCATAGCCCTAGACATGGGAATATACATGAGATTTTTATTTCTAGCAAGCAGTGTAATTATTTCCCTCCCGGAAGCTTCAAATTTCCCTCAGTTTGGGACTCGCTATTGTAAAAGCTGCTCAAGTATCGTAATCTATTTCAGATAATTTTTAATCCCTCGTTCATGAACGTTACTTTACCTTCAGTGTTCAGTGGTGACCATATACTGTTTTTAGCAAATAATCGCTTGTAGTAATTTGTTTGTGATATTCTTGACTCGTGTCGAACTTGACTTGTTCAGTTGAGCTCTCAATCGTGTTCTGGAATTTTTCATTGTTACATTCTTCGATGTACCACTGCTATTCTGCATGGGAAAAGCCGTGAGTAGAAGCCTTACCACCACCACCTCACTGCACTTTGCTGAAATTATTTTTTTTTTGCAGGGCGGTACTGGCTTTGCTGCAGCCAACGAGACACTGGCGGGCACCAAGGCTCGTCCTGTAATGCAGGCCTAGGCAGGTTGGTATCCGTGTACCGTGTTGTAGGCTTACGTAAGGTTGGTATTCCCGTAACCGTGATACCTATGTGCAGAAATTGACGTTCTAGAATCTAGATACAATGTAGGTTATGTTGGGCTGAGTGCAGTGCACATGCAGACTTCACTGTTGTGTGACTCCATGTTACCAATGCCAAAAGAATATAAGTTCAGCTCATGTGTCGATTTTTGGTTTTTAGAGCTATAATGTCAAGGAAGTTATTGCTTAATTCAGTTTTGTTGAGATAGTTACGTTATGGAGGACAATGTAGATCTGGTATAAAATTATTTTTCTAGGTTTGGTGAAGTTCATATATAGTTTCTATTGTTTTAAGAAACATGAATGCAGTAGTTGAATTGAAACTCTCATAAAACTTCATATGAACGTAAAGGCTGAATTCCTGTTCACATTTGTCCTCGTACAAAATAAAGTAAAACCTGTTAGCATTTATACTTAACTTCAAAACGCGTTCGTGAAGGATCAGGATATGTGTAGGAAAATATACTTCTCTCGATACATGTGCGTTATCTCAAATGAATACTAACATGCAAGGCAAATAAGAGTCACGTATGTTAGCAAAGATATATTTGTACGTATACCACACCCCCTGACAACAAAGCTGTACAGGAGCGCTGCGCCGCAGACAAATCAAGCGTGAGACCGACAGCCCTCAGGACGAGTTCCTATCTTGACTAGACCTAAAGAAAATGGCTACCTGTCGAAGTACAAAATATTTAAACAATTCTATTTCGTCAAATTATGCGGGAAACTAACGTAACTCTATGTTGCCCACCTGGCGGTTGCAAACATGGTTGGTGCCATGGTGTGTTTACACACCGATATATAAGATTTTTTTAAATGGTATGTAAAATGCAATCATACCGCTGGTTCAGAATATATCTGTAATTCGTATGGGACTGTTTGAATCGCTTGCAGCTGGTTGATATTAATATAAAATATAATAAATGGGATGAAAAGAAATGTGGTCAATTAGGAATCACGAGCACTAACGCAAGATGGAGGTGGCAAAACAACCTGTGGGACTTGAGCAGGGCTAAGTGTCTACAATAACTATTTTATGAATGAAATCAATAAACAGATTTATGAAAATTCTATGATATGAATCGTATATGTATAATTGTAATTCCATATTGATCGAAAATTTTAGATTACGTAAGTTTCTGTGTCCATATACAGAGTGTCCATAAAGTCTTAACCATTTCAAAAATTTATTACCAATGCAATTGATAAGATATGTTATTCAGATATGTTCCATTGTATTCAGTGTTTATTAAAGTTTTTAATCTCATTTTGCATTTGTGTGTTTCAGGGATCCGGTTTATGAAAGAGGTGCTGTTGAAACTTTTATAAGACTCTATGGACATCTTTCATATTGTCTATGGCGTCGAGTGTCAGTAGTGTTGATAGTCAGCTGAGCAGTCGCTATGCTTCACTTCCCATTAACGTCATCAGCTGCGAGTTATATATACGAGTTATAATTCAGCTAGGTAACGCGAACACCTGTTCATGGGTCTCTGCAGTGGAGAGTCCAATACGTGTGAAGACCATGCACTTCATCAACACATCTCTCCAGAGACAACGCGGAAGCAAGGGATCAACCTCGCACTATATTCGAAAGAACTTGTAAGAATTTAGAATAAAAACTACGATGAAGTTGAACAGCTTGTGCGCTCCAGCCTCCATCTCTGCTTCTGTCTACAAGAGCCGCCACAAAAGAAACATAGGAGGAAGCGTCATAGCCTGCTAAGTAATGAAAAAAACGCAAAAATAAGCTGAAGTTAGTCCAACACGCTCGGATATTGTAGGAACCAGGACAGACCCGATAGAGAGCGGAGTTTCTACGTGTAAAGGTTATCAGCAAATGAAAGTATAGGGACAGTAACACAAGCGTCGAATCGACCTACAGCTTTGCACATTAAGAAGGCGACCTCACCTTAAAACAAGAGGAAACATACAACCCACATGATGCAAAACGAAGCACAACATATCTTCACAACCAGTGCGGGAATAGACTGCTGAACAGTCGGAACGAATTCTACGAGCAAGGCTGCCCCCGTCGAGATGAAGCATTAATAATAAACATATATTCTAAGCTAAAATTGTTTTAGTCCAGTCACTTCGTAGAGTTGTATGGCAAACGCTTCTGATATGCCGAGAGTAGGAACACAAACCCAAAGTGAGTAGCAGGATTAACACAAAGAAAATACTGGCTCTCCTTCCTCGCATTCGAGTACAATCTTCGCTAAATCTTATCTTAAAATGCAACAGAAACAGCAGATACATCATATAAATAATTCAAAACTTATCAATATTATTGCATATTTTGGCATTCAAACGCAACTAAATTCGATGAAACTTGACAAATATTATGCCAGTCGACGACAAAGATGCGCTGTGATGGAAAGCTTTCCCCGCAGAGATCTATCTCCCCTCCAATTCACTTCGCTTTACACAATTTACACTAACATTGCTGGAAATTTTCATACAATAACAAGAAGAGACCCACCGATAAACGTTACCGATCAAAATTTGCCTGCTCGTATTTTGAAGAAGTTGGAATTTATCTCCAAGTATTAGTTTCACTAATAGTAAGAGTAAAGTTAGAGTTTGTTAATCAATATTAGCGTCGTCAAAAGCGATAAAATAAGTTAATGGTATACGTCAAATACCACTACCATCGCAAGATGAATTTGGAATGCTTGCTACACAGTTACTTGAGAAGTGACCTGTGAACGAGTAGAAGTGCTTCGAAGCTTAAATGACGAATAAGAACGACGGCACCCGCAAAACTTGGCACAAAATAATCGGAAGAGCACATAGAACATGGAAATTAAACCAATTATTAATAAGCGTAATAGAAAAAACACTCAGGACAAGCATTTGAACTTGATACTACAGTTCAGATAATTATTTATGCGACATGCTGAAATTTGAAAAAATACAATATAATGACAAGATATTGGGTGGCACTCCTCTCCTATTATAGAATTTGACCATACAGGATAACAACCACAGGCAAAGTCGTCTCAATAGAGGACGTGGAAGCGTACCAAAAACAAAAGGGAAATTGGAGTACACAAATAGCATTTATGCGGGTTATGGAACACAGGACACAGCCTTGACTTCTCCAAGAGAAGCAAAGAGAAAAAAAATGCTACCTACTCATGCACAAGCAAAGAACGAAATTCAGAAAACGTTCGAAACTGAGAAAATTTATAGTAAATAATAAAATTTTCGAACCACTCAAGACCACAGATTATTTATCACTGTACACAACACTTAACAATATCTAAGCAAGTACAATATTATTCACATATATAATTTACAATTACAATCATAAGCGAAACAATGAAAGCAATGCATTGAAAAATTAGTTCGCTTCTACAAGTTGGTAATTCGATGGCTGACAACCAGAAATAATTGCACCCATTTGGTAACTTCACAGAACATTCTGTCGCTCAAAGAGCAAGTCCTCCCATTGATTGTTTAAGTAGTACTGAAGATGCTAATGAAATGGGCGTGGCTTTTATACAAATTGCTGAGCATTGATTACACATCATGTGAATTTAACAATCGATTCGAAGACGGCGTTTTAACAATGCATTCACAAGCATCGGTTAGAATGTACTCAAAATATATATAATAGTACCAGCTCCATTTCGCGTGTTATTCGAAGTTAAATTTCGGTCACAACTAAACCTGGTTGTCGGGCCTCGAAACAATAGAAAGGCACGATATACCCTCGAACAACCATCGCAAACATCCTGTCCCCTAGCTCAGGCAGTTACACCTCAGGAAATGCTGTTTTTGAGTGTTTTGTAGCCAGATCATTCTTTCACGAACTACCGCGAAAAAGTAATAAATATCATCACCAGAAAATCTTAAAATATTCAGCTTTCAACCACTATTTCAGCTTAATTACTATCCCAAAAAAACTCTGCACTGATTTAATACGTATGGCATAATAAGGGCACCAAATTTCAGTGTCTCAATTGGCACAGCTCGCTCGTAAAGGAGCTCGAGACACGAAATGTGAAGAAAGACTAAGAAAGCCACAGAACGAAGACGCTCGTGCAAAAAATCTATGGTTCGCTGTCTTCCACGATTAAGACAGACGTGGGAAAGAAAGAAAATGCAGGGCCTGCATAACTACGATACTGACAGCCTCCAGCAACAATTCAAACCCACAGAATACAGGAGATTGTCCTAACGAAGGTAACTTACATTATGTTAGGCTGCCACCACTGTAGATGTAGCATTCTTAAAAACACCGTCCAATATGCACAATTCTGGAAACTTAAAATTAAGCCGGCAGACAGATACTAAATGATTCTATTTCAATAGAAATGTTCTCACACACAATAAATTAATCGAAGCTGACAAGTTCGACTAATCAAATGAAAGATCGGTTCAGATTTTTATGCTCGAGTTCATTTGAAATCTTTACACGAGTAGGAATTTGAACTCCCTCAAACCATTTCATGACACACCCACACACACTGTATAAATACGTATATATTAGTAAGAAACACAACCTAGATCACACATACGCAGGTAAAGTGGTTGCTAAACTCACGGCTGAGAGAAACACGAATTTAGTGCATCAGCTACACAGGGGATGAGACAGAAGGATACCAACATAATAGTGGCACTTTATGCTCTTTTGCAACTATAGACTCTGGAAAATGCTTACAGCGTTCACATGCATCTTCTGTCTGCACAGAGGATGCCGTTGATGACAGAAGTACACAGAAAAGGTGTTGGAGCTTTATCTCATCCGACATGAGCCAAGTTTACACGACTTGCCGCCTAAGAACAAATGCAAAGGAACCCAACTTAGCAATTCTCAAACTCAAATCACTGCAAATTTTACACCTCTTAGCACTCTGCCATCAGGACCAAAGCCTTGAGCGAATGCTAACACAGATGGAGCCTGAGCCCATAGAGTGCTGTCCTGCCTCACTCAGAGGTGTGGGGAGCGAGCCAAGAATTACACCAATTTCCTCACGACTGCTGCTTCTTGTCAAGATCATCCCAATGTGAGGTGCTGCTCTCAAAGTTTGCTTCGTGATCACATTCATTAACTTCAGGACATAAAATTAAGCAATTCTAAGACAAAAACATGTTCATTAATTGCAAGAGGTAAGTCTGAATCTCTATTCCAGTTTTAACAGTTTACAAACTTTTAAGAACATAGACCAGTTGACACTTCATTTAAAATAGGCTAGTAGTTATTTTAAAAAAAGAAAATGTTAATGACTGGAAACGAGCTCGGCTGAGTATAAATAAAGGGAATCATCCAGGGTCACGAGCGACAGGAAAACAATTTTTGCTTTTGACCACAATATAGACATCCAAAGTATTGACAAAAGCCTAAACTCTATGTAAACGAGGACTTAAAAAATCATTGCAAGTTCACGCCGACAACAGAATCACGACAGATATTAAACCTCCAAAAACGTTATTTTTAAATAAATGCAAATTTCAGGAATGAAGCTGATACTTACTTGAGCAAGGACACTCAACGAGCTAAGTTACTCGCGCTACTGACCAAGAGACAGCACGATTATTCTATTGACTTGGACGATCGCACGGTCTCTTACACCATTACACTCTGAATAGGACTAGTGAGATTATAGTGAGTTATTTATATGATCTGATAATTTTTCGTAACATAACATTCTCTCATTTCATACAATCCACATTGTAAACTCGGCGTCACGTCACAGCCGAACAGAGAACACGGCTAGCAAGGGTCTGCTGGAATGTAGCTTCCTCGTTGGGACAAATTTCTAGTTCGAGTCCAATTAATTCATTAAGAGCAGATAACCTGGTCAATGAGGTACGTCATGACGGAGCATAAATATTAGGGAAAATCTGGAAGTTTTGGGCAAGCATTTTGCTCTCACCTTCAAACTATGATGAATAGAGCAATGGTTTTAATAGACTCAGTAGCTGGAGTGAGTTGATAACGCAGCTGTTGGTCGTTGATTAAACAGCGTTTGCGGTGGGCTCAAAACTACAGAGCTGCTCTATCATAAGAGCCCCCATGGTTCACACAGATGACATGCAAATACTTATATTAATAGAAGATGTACAAGTTTAGCAGCTGAAGTTTTATGTAGACTGTAGCTGCAGCGGCAAGGACAACGAATAAGACATGAAGCAGACCCTCATGAAAATGTAAACTCTCAATCAGCAGATATGGAAAATATTGACGAGGCGAGCACACAAACTCCATAAATAAATATACAAACACTAACGATGTACTGCCCAATGAAAGCGGCTCAGGTTCAAAGCAGAACATGAGGGCAATAAAACATTGAAATACTGTCAAACGATAACTAGATAATATATTGCACCACAGCACCACGTATAAAACACATAGAATTCTTTGGCTAAAATATAGGAGTAAAATTATCTTTAACTTCAGCAATAACTAATTCTTTCAGAGCACCGTGGCTCAAAGTGCCTACTCTTTTCGTGATACTTCTGTGCGTTGCATGAAGGCGAGCTTCACCAATGAGAAGACGTCTTTGCCTAAAAATACTTATATGTGCAACGTCCATCTCCTTTATTTCGAGTTTTCGCAGCTAAAGCACCTAATGATGAGCGCCTGTTAATATTTTAGCAAGTTAATACTTGTTAAAACTAATAACGAATGGGAAATTTTTTCGACCCTGTTCTTCCATCATATGTCTCACTTTTTGAGCTTACATCAATCTGGGAATGGTCTCAATCGCACCACTTCCTCATCAACTTCCACCTAATATTTTGTTGTATCCATTTGTAGTTCTTATTTCAGCTGTCTTTTGTGTCTCTTCAGTCAGATGCGTTTGTCATCACCTATTCATGTCAGAGTTATGCGTCTGCCATTTTCCATCAGCTATCTTTTGTCACCGTACTTGCTTGGCTGCCTTGTCAGATGCTCCTGTCACTGCCTTCGATCTGCTCCTTCCTCGCTAGCTGCCCCTGTTGTCCACCACCAGCTCAAAGCTCGTCGTGTTACCATACCTGACTCATCAGACAGCTTGTCACTGATCCTTGAAGGTAACTCCTCCTTTCTAACCACGGCTTCTCTGCTGCCTTCCATAAATTTTGAACTCGATAATACAGCTTTGTCTATGTCCGAACTGGAGTTGCTGTAGGCGGCAACTATACCAGTAGCATCCTTACCTGCTGCAGACGACATAGAGCTATTAGTACCAACAACACTTGAGTAGTTGTGCGCAGCACCCACACCTGTAACACTCAGAAAGCTGGTCCCACTAAGAGGGAGGCCAAGTGATACATTTCCTTGAGGAGGAATCTTGACAGCCGTCCCAGGTACGGTGCTGAGGCTAAGGTTGCTGCTACCGGTGAAGTTGTGCAAGCCGTCAATGTGATTCAATGGAGAAGAGGAGCTGTTGCGACTGGCATTCCCTACTGCGCTGGTGGACAGCTCATCCACGGTAACTACGGCGTCGAGGCCAATTCGATTGAAGGTATCCCACAGACCTACCACAGATCCCAGCGCACCGAGGAACACCAGCAGCCAGTTGAAGTACCGCTGACGCTTCGTCAGCCGACTGCACCAACAATGAGGTCGTTAGGATATGTTCATAGTTATTAGTACAAGCGTAACAGAGACGGTAGTCGTCGAAGCACAACATTCAAGTATATTTTGAGACTCGTGTTCATTATTCACTAATGTTGCTGAATGAGTTGAAGTCGCTTTCGTCCCCTCACCTCCTCTTACTAGCTGGAGGTGAGGCGACGAGGTATGTGGTACCAGAACTTTCGTTCTAGATCAGGAGGATAGCTAATAATAGAAAAGTTCATTCAAAGAATGAAGTTCAAAAGTTCATTTCAAACTTCAAACTAGTCCCCTAAACACCTCATGTAATAAAGCATGAACAACATGTGTGAATGTCTGTATTTTCAGCCTCCAGCTTCATGAGAAAATATAACCATCGGAGTGCTACAGCTGAGTCCGCATCTAAGGCCTGTTGCAATAGAGAGGACTATCTGTATTCATATACAGTAGGCTTCCAATTCATAATGTTAACATTTTAAGACTTAAGTACAGAGCATAATTATGTAAGACATCCACCACCAGACTCACGCTTTGAAGATACGCAGGTGGAAGAGAGCAGGCAGAATGAAAGCAAGCAAGGTGCAGCAAGTGGCCCCGATGAGGCTTATCAGCACCCCGAAGTTGGGTATGGCAATCACCACCAAGCCCGTCGAGCACACCACCAGCAGCCTCATGAAGTTCTGAACACCAGAAAGTTGGCGAACATACAGTTTCAAAGTGCTCCAAGAGAAAAAAAAGAAGTGTAAACCTCACCCCACTCAGTATTTCTGCACTTGAGCATATCTTTAGAGAGATATCCCTCAAAAACACGCACACTAGTTTACTAACTACTATGCACTAACTAGCGCACCAACACATATGTAAAGTGGAGTAAGACATACATTTTGTGAATACACTTGTATTTGATCTCAATGCAGGAGAGTAGACCTATTTTGTGCAGAGGATAGATGCAGAGAAAAATACTTCACACATTTCATCATCCCAGTCATGCTTACAAGAGACAAGCCTCACTAAGGCATACCTCATACCTATCGAAAGTGTGTCATGTCCTCAAGCACAGCATTCGAAATGCATGTTTTCACTAGTGCACAAGTCCGCTCACAGCACTGCCAGCATTCAAGAAAAACAGAACACAACTGGTACTCCAATTGTACAGCAGGCCACGCACCACAAATAATGCATACTCACGCCACTAGAGGTGGAGTGCAGGCCGCAGGTCTTGTCGAGCAGATGGCTCACAGGGAACAACATCATAGGGTACGTGAAGAACAGAGAGATACCCAGGCAGATCTTCACGAGCGCCGCGAAGTCGACGGTCCCTCTGCCATGCGGCAGGTTCAGCGTGATGATGTCCTCCGTATCTAAAGAGTACAGCTGTGTTTATTAAATGATATTACATCAGCAGCGAACGCCAGTAAATGTGGAAAAATTCATCACGAAAACTCAAGATTGCTCAAAATTATCATTATTTCTCACGAACTTAAAGCTCAAAACGTGAGTATTTACGTTATGAAACAATTACAATTAAGAACGCATTTCCCTGGATGGTAAGAAATGTTTAACACACCAACAATAAATCACAAATGCAAGCATCTTGAGAGTAGAAAGAAAATAGATTGACAAGAAGCAGACGACAGCAAAAAAGGGAAAACCTGAGCAAGTGAGATGAAAATGCGTCACAGTACAAGATTCTAATACACTTGCCAGCAATCAATTTTCTTAATTTCTTCATCGTTAGGTTCTCTAATGGACACCTGAGATGTCCAACCATTAATAAAAACCTAACATGATCTACAAATTCGAAGACAAAACTGTAGAAACGTTGACGAGTTCATGTTGCTGTTCTGCTTAGTGCAGACAAATTGAGCAGCAACACTAAGGGCACTGTTGAGGTCTGCATCAAAATAAAATACAGGGCATGGCTCGTATAATTTTCTGATTAAATACGCATTGACACCTTGACTGAAGCCCTAAATATACAACAAAAAGCACAGACGAAGTCAACAAATAAAGTTGTGCAATTTAAACAGTTGACCAAGCTCAGACGCAGAACTGAGCATACAAGTGTTTCTCCAATAACTACAGCCCTAGGAGATAGAGCTATCATATAAAACTAAAGAAAAAGGAAGACTCAAAGTGCTAAAAGTCTTTCTCATATACGTATATCAAATTTGAATTCATTTTAATGAACTAAGTTTTAAAAGTTTCCTCTACCACATAGCCTTGGGTGTATGAAATGCAGTTACAGTAGTTTGGCCCAAGCTAATCTGTATTAAATCTATGACTGATGACCAAATAGATAGCGACTGACTAGGTCCGAAGGAGAGGTAGCCGGAGGCACCGAAGCAGACGTAGAGCACCGTCAGACCAACCATCGTCAGCACAAAGATGAAGCGGAAGCGCGGCCTCTTCGACTCCGCCACCGACTCCTCGAGCGAGAGTATAAGACCTGCACCCTGTAAAATGTAAGTTTTATTAAAATTTCTTCGTGTGTTAGTCTTTCATCTCTATGAAAAGGATTTAAAAGGAATAATTTTTCAAACAGCACGTGAGTCTTAAGATGGCATGTCCCGAGTTTGATGGCATGAAGTTTAACATTCAGAAACTTTCAAATTTTTAAAACACCCAATTTCCTTTAGTCGCATCCATGGTCTACTGGCCCAACAGTTCCTTCTATTTTTGCTGAGACCATTTTCCTATTGCGAGAAGTCACGCTATTGTGGACTTGAGTTCAGGTCACGGCTGTGTAGCTCTCGCAGCATTAACGTTGTGCACGGCTACAAGAGTGAAGGACGCCAAGGTTCCCAGGTAGTTTTAACCCTGCTATTGTCTCTTAAATGAGCTGTACAGGCATCTTACAATTCTACATGCAGAGAACAAGCACACAATGAGCTCACCTCGTAGCAATAGATGGCGACTGCAAAGAAGAAGGGCAGACCCTTCAGGGAAGCTTCCTTTAGCACAAAAGGCACTTTTTCCGAGTGTGAGAAGTCAAACCAAAACACTACGGCAAGCGCAAACACGTTAGACACTTGGGCAAACAGGCTGCAACACAGGAAGGGAACACAGTGTGGTTAAGAGCGGTTGTACTTTCGCTCAGGAGAAGAGTTGCATCGAAATCCAAGCAATAAGATAAAAGCTCACAGAGCAACCTGTAAATGTGCCTGATACAACCTTCAGATATTTTGCGAAATTTATACACGCAATACCAATTATTAAACAAATAGTTTATTGGCTTATTTTTTCATTTAGCTTGAGATAAGTTTTTTCCTCAAATTATCTATAAATTGCGATAACTTTGATCTGTTTTAGAGCCACTGCTTACAATGTAAAATTGACACGTTATTAAGAGCAGCGGTAACGATAACACAAAATATAAATTAGATACCGAGGCTCTGGACTGTGTAACGTTCTTTGGTGCGTCAGATGAAGCAATGTACAGCACAATTTTTTTCGATAATCTAATGCATACGCATGAAAAGGGCAACAAAAACTACTTTTATAATTTAAAATCACTCCAAAATTTCATGCCCCCCAAATTGGGTTTTAAACTAAAACTATTTTCTGTTAAAATACAACACTCCTTAAGTTTAAAACTTCATCAATATTGAACACCCATGGAAACTCAGACTGAACAACAACACAAACTAAAAACCGTTTGTATTATTTGCCAAATTAAACTGAATTTTCAGAAAAGCAGAACATTCGGGCATTCAATAGTTCAGAGCCCCTCAGGGACATGAAACAACCGTCACTACTGTGTTCAGACGTGCATAATCTTTCAGTCAATAGGAAGTTAACTTAGCCAAATGAGACATAATACAAGCATTAAAGCACAACTTAATTCATTTTAACAGCCCTACAGCCTTTACAGTACAGCCCTAGAAAATAGAGCTACTCGCTCGACTAAGCAGTTCCGAAGTGAGGTCTGTATTTTGTTCTTTGCTCTTTTCGAGTGCAGAGCTACATGATGCACTCTGATGGCCACTCCAAAAGCACCTGCAGAATCTAGAGAGAGATGGTTTGAAATAGAGGGTCTAGAGAGAGATAATTAAGATATAGAGTGTAGAGAGAGGTAGTTTGAATGTCACTGGTGTGAGATAGTATTTCCTGAACTGATGAAATGATCTGATTTCAATATTAACTGTACTATGACACCACGTAAGCTAAGCCACAGGAAGATCCCTCCTAAACTGGCAATATGACGGTAGATATTTAAAAAACTTAAGACAAATGTATTACTGAAAACGCTCTCTGGAGAGGAAAAGAGAGAATTTAAAAATAAGCCCACATGACTCCGAAACTTAATTAACCATAAATTTTATACACCGTGCTGCTGCAGCAGCATTGCGTAAATGAAGACTTTTTTTACTCTAGAAAATCAAAATCTTTACAAATCCACCATAATGATTCTACCAAGTAAATGACAAGTGTCTTTCAGATGATCTTTACCAACTCAAAAACGTCCTACTGTTATAAATGAAATAGACTGCTTCACGTGATGAATTTAGATTATCAAAACGCATAGCATTGCTCTTGTAAAAAGTCAGATTAGTCTATGAAATTCATGCATGCATTCTGGGTTGGGAGAAAACTGAGCAGGATCCCACACCTGAATATGGCAAGTTTGTTCAGATGCCTGAGTAGAGTGAGGCAGTAGAGCGGCGGCAGTAACAACAGCAGCCACTGATGCTGGTTCAGCAATGGAATGTAGATAGACAAATTCTTGCACAGGTAGATGAGATACCCACAACAAAAGCCTGCAAACAGCAAAACAAGTCACAACAAGATAAAACAAACATATGCAAATTCATGCACATATGCTGTTTTCACAAGGCGCAGCAACATAACTTCCTTTTTTCAAGGTAATTTGCTTGATAACTATTTTCGTTATTAGTGCGGTCAAAATAAAGTAAAAATGCCCGAAACTCCGTCTATAGACCACTATTGGCCTGTAAATCACGAAAAACACATCAGTTTTTGCACAGCTGACTTTGATAGTTCAGAATTTTGATTTGGTAAAAAGTACGCTCAGATAAAGTGGAAAAATAATGCGTTTTAAATTGTTTTCATACGAAAATCTCTGAGCTAACGTGTTTCCTAATGCGTTTGTAATCATTTTCATTGAGAAACAATGAAAAAAATTTATACAATTTTAGAAAAACGTAAGGGCATGTTTCATGTTTTTTTTAATTAAAAATACCCGAAACTCCGAATAGAGGCCAATATTGGCCTGTAAATCACGAAAAACTTTAGTTTTTGCAGAGCTGTCTTTGATAGTTCAGAATTTTGTTTTGGTAAAAAGTACGCTCAGATAAAGTGAAAAACGTGGCGTTATAAATTGTTTTTATACGGCAAATTTGATGTGCACAATCAAGTGCATCATACTACACCTGCATCTATGACGTATAAACCTAATACCCAGTGAAATTTGCAGCAATAAAGTCGTTCTTTCCCTGTTTACAACCCTCAACTGAGGCCTATGCCAAGTTTCACCTATTTTTGAGACATCGATCAAAAAACTCAAAGAATTTCATAAGGGAATGCCCTCTGCAGTGTTTTGATAAGTTTTGGTCATTTCAAATTAATAAATATCCTAATAGTGTGCAAGCTGAGCATGCATCAAAGGAAAATTAAACAAAAACTACCAAAAACTCAAAACTGCCCACAAAAACAAAATAATTCATAAAAGCCTTTGAATATTTTTTAGTTTTTTGTCAATATCTCTGAATTGGGTGAAACTTGGTATAAACCTGTTAAGAATTGTAAACAAGAAAAAACGACTTTGTTGGAGCAAATTTTATTTTGTACTCTATCCCTACATCAAAGATGCCTGTGTAGTATGATGCACTTGATTGTTTGCCAATAGTGCACTACTTGTTGGCGGTTTTCATTTAACTCTTGTTTAATATCATGGTTGATGATAATTATTGATTTCGAGCTTGCGTAATTCAAAAAAAAATGCAAAGTGTCAGTAGACCAAGTTCAAGGTGGCTGCTCCACGGCCACCGGACGCGAGCCATAGATAAGACAGAGTATATAAAGCAAGGTCGCCCATAGCTTTACGTTCCTTCAGTTGCTACCATTAGTCCGGCGAACGTTACATTATTCTGAACTAGATACGTATCACCATTTCTGATACCTGACTAGTTGATCGACATAATTACATTATCGTTTCCGGGAATGACCAAATCATAATCAGCGTGGATATCCATCACTACGTTATCCTCATGAATCATACGTACTCTATCACCAGTTGCCTTTGTGGCGTTAGTTCTCAATTCCGTATTATAAAATGACATCTCTCCCCTTGAGAAATCAATCTTTACTTCGCTATCACGCAGTAGATCTGTCCCGATCAAAATTTCTGACTGAATACTTGCGTCATTACCTACTACTACGGCTTCTACCGTTTTCTGTATTCCTCCTGCGAGTTTTAGAGTAACAACTGTCTTCTCTTTCACTTCTATTGACTGCCCAGTTACACCCTTAATTCTCATACTACTGGGATTTATTGGCGTATTCACCGCCTCTCTCTTTATTAGAGTTACTGTAGATCCCGTGTCTACCAGTGCTTTCATCATCCTATTATTTACACAAATGTCTACTGTGGGTGACCGCATGATTCGCTCACTACGACCCCGGTGCTCATCATCGGTGTCGCACTGTATCATATTAGGTTTCTCTACCTGGGACTTTATCGCTGTGAGTTTATATCTCTTCATACACATCCTCACCAGCGTTACAGAACAGTGTTCTACCTCATCTACTTTATCCTCGTTTATTTCCTCCCGGGTACCCGCTCGGCTTGAGCTACTCTCACTCAAGATTGTGCCAGGCCTCTTGCCTGCACTTACTCGTACATTCGAGTCTAATATTTCTGCAATTAACTTCAATATCTCATCTTTGTATGCCCTTGTACTACTATTCTGACTGTCCTTCGTCTGACTGCCCTTTGCTACATCACTTATTATATCGGTACGACCTTTCCGGTCGCAGTCCTCAGACGCTACGCTACTGTTATTCTCGCTACTCGTACTTGACACTTCAAGTTTCGAATTTCTCTCAGTACAA
This sequence comes from Trinorchestia longiramus, assembly GCA_006783055.1. NCBI lineage: Eukaryota > Metazoa > Arthropoda > Malacostraca > Amphipoda > Talitridae > Trinorchestia > Trinorchestia longiramus. Next base: position 67,576 of record VCRD01000259.1, read on the forward strand.
TTTCTACTCGGCTCAATACAATTCCCCTTCTTACGTATTGGCTCCGCAGCGTCTGGCCGACGGCATCAGTCGTCATATTTCTCTTCATAATCCATTTCTTCCGTGCAGTATACCCGGTTGGCGGGTGCTCTTCTGTTCATGCAATCCCTCGCCAAGTGTCCCCATTTGATGCAATCGTAACAACGCCGCTGGTCATTCTCACTCCCTGCTCTTCCAGGCGAGTAGTTGTACCCAAGCGAAGGCCCTGACCCGCTTGGCTAGGGATTGCATGAACAGAAGAGCACTCGCCAACCGAGTATACTGCACGGAAGAAATGGATTATGAAGGGAAATATGACGACTGATGCCGTCGGCCAGACGCTACGGAGCCAATACGTAAGAAGAGGAATTGTATTGAGCCGAGTAGAAATCGTACTGAGAGAAATTCGAAACTTGAAGTGTCAAGTACTAGTAGCGAGAATAACAGTAGCGTAGCGTCTGAGGCCTGCGACCGGAAAGGTCGTACCGATATAATAAGTGATGTAATAAAGGGCAGTCAGACGAAGGACAGTCAGAATAGTAGTACAAGCGCGTATAAAGATGAGGTATTGAGACTAACTGCAGAAATATTAGACTCGAATGTACGCGTAAGTGCAGGCAAGAGGCCTGGCACAATCTTGAGTGAGAGTAGCTCAAGCCGAACGGGTACCCGGGAGGAAATAAACGAGGATAAAGTAGATGAGGTAGAACAATGTTCTGTAACGCTGGTGAGGATGTGTATGAAGAGATATAAACTCACAGCGATAAAGTCCCAGGTAGAGAAACCTAATATGATAAAGTGCGACACCGATGATGTGCACCGGGGTCGTAGTGAGCGAAACATGCGGAGACCCACAGTAGACATTTGTGTAAATAATAGGATGATGAAAGCACTGGTAGACACGGGATCTACAGTAACTCTAATAAAGAGAGAGGCGGTGAATACGCCAATAAATCCCAATAGTATGAGAATTAAGGGTGTAACTGGGCAGTCGATAGAAGTGAAAGGGAAGATGATTGTTACTGTAAAACTCGCAGGAGGAATACAGAAAACGGTAGAAGCCGTAGTAGTAGGTAATGACGCAAGTATTCAGTCAGAAATTTTGATCAGAACAGATCTACTGCGTGATAGCAAAGTAAAGATTGATTTATCAAGGGGAGAGATAACGTTTTATAATACGGAATTGAGAACTAACGCCACAAAGGCAACTGGTGATAGAGTACGTATGAGTCATGAGAATAACGTAGTGATGGATATCCACGCTGATTATGATTTGGTCATTTCCGGAAACGAAAATGTAATTATGTCGATCAACAAACCAGGTATTAGAAATGGATATACGTATCTAGTTCAGAATAATGTAACGTCCGCCGGACTAATGGTAGCATCATCGCTAGCAGTGGTGAAAAATGAATCATTACCCATCATGTTCCTTAACCTAAACGTGGAGGACGTCAAATTATGAAGAGGAGCTTTGATAACGCGAATTGAGAAATTAGATGATAAAGATTTAAATGAAGTTGATGAGGTAGATGCCCGGCCGAAAGCAGAGGATCTACCGGAAGTCACTAGAGAGCATATTAATGCTTAAGCGGATGATGAAACTACAGATCAGTTGTTAGATATCCTGAATAAAAATCGGAAAGAAATTGCTCTGAAGGGTGAACCATTGGGTTGCATCCATGTATTGAAACACAATATCACATTAAAAGACCCAGATGCAGTAGTATATACGAAACAGTATCGGACTCATCTGAAATATCAGAAAATAATGAAGAAAGAAGTTGAAAAAATGATTAAGGATGGTATAATTTGTGAGAGTATGTCTCCGTTTAATAGTCCTATATTGATAGTCCCAAAGAAGGGGAAGGGCGAGTTCCGACTAGTGGTAGATTTTCGCAAGCTCAATGCGATAACCAGACCTGCACGCTACCCATTGCCAAATATTTCTGATTTGATTCAGAGCATAGGTGGGAGTGTAGTTTTCTCGAGCCTTGACCTGATAAGTGCATTTTGGCAGGTGTCATTAACTGATGAAGCGTCGGAAATGACGGCTTATTAGTCTGAATTCATCAAACATGTATATGTTCCGTAAGTTACCGTTCGGACTAGTCGACTCCCCAAGTGTTTTTTGCCGACTGATGTCATCAGTCTTGGCGGAGGTTCTAGAAATTTCCGCTCTTGTTTATTTGGATGATATCATTATCTATAGTAGGGATGTTAGCGAACATTTGAGACATATAGATCGTACCTTGCAGTTGATAACGAACGGGGGGCTGAAAATAAAATTGTCAGAGTCAGAATTCTTTGAAGAAAAATTACAGTTCTTAGAACACGTGGTGTCAAAAGACGGAATAACCATTGATGATAGCAAGGAGAAAACGATAAAAGAATTCCCTATCCCTAAAAGTAAAGACGATCTGCCCAGATTTGTAGGTTTTGCGTCGTATTATCAACATTTCATTCCGAACTTTGCAAAGAGAGCGAACTCCCTTACGGAGATGTTGAGAGATTCGTCCATTTTTAAATGGGGCGAAGACGAAGAAGCTGCTTTTGCAGATATCAAAGGACTTTTATCGAAACAAATACTACGGTATCTGGATTTCACGCGCCCTTTCGTGATCTGTACGGACGCGTCAGATTACGCAATTGGTGCGGTTTTAGCTCAGGATTATGGAAACGGAAACAAACTGTTGCCGGTCAGTTTTGTTTCCAGGACTTTGTCAGAGACGGAGAGGCGGTACTCGGTGACAAAAGGAGGCTTTAGGTGTTGTTTTTAGTTGTAGTAAGTTTCATTATATAATCTTAGGCTTTGAGGTTACAATTTATTCTTTAGGTGTTGTTTTTAGTTGTAGTAAGTTTCATTATATAATCTTGGGCTCTGAGGTTACAATTTATTCTGACCATAAGCCTCTTATCGGCTTGTCTGGGATGCGGTTTTAGCACGCTGGGCGTGCAAGCTACAAATGTACGATCTTGTAATCAAATATTTGCCTGGTAAATTAAATGTGATCACGGACACATTGTCGCGATGTCCGACTTTCAAAACTTTAGAAACTGAAGTTGCAGTGGCCACGCATGTTAGCGCCACACCCCTGGTTTCCCAGGAGTTGTGCGGTTCCCGGCCTTAGGCAGATGATAAGACACTCGCAGAAGCTCAGTGCAGTGACCCCGAGCTGTGACCACTAATTGGTTTCCTGTCAGACAAGCACGACACGTGCCGTAAATACCCGAAGCATATTCTATCTTCAACGTTGCACTGTCATTTCATAGAAAATAATGTTTTGGATTTCAAACGTGTAGCGCGCCGTAGTGGAGCTTTGACTACTTTCATTAATGTTTGTGTATCCAAATGCTTTGTGTCAAAAATAGTTGAGTTAGCACATTGCCCGGTGTCTGTCACATTATAGCGCAGACCGTACCCTAAAAAGAATTCAACAAAACTTCTGTTTTTTTCAATGAAAGGCAATTGGTCATTAACTATGTAACTAATTGTGAAAGTTGTATTTTGAAGGTAGGTCGCATCACAAGGAAGGCGACTGTAGAAAAATTTAAAGGTATTACAACCATACCATTTGAAACTGTGGCAATCGATACTTTAGGTCCGTTGCCGTTGTCAACGTTTGGCAACAAATATATTTTGACAGCTACTGATTATTTGACACGTTTTTGTATAATAATGCCTATCCTTGACAGAACGGCGGCGACAGCGGCTTTGGCACTTCGCACCCATGTCTTCAGACCTTTTAGTTACTGTAAAAATCTCATTAATGATAATGCACCTGAATTCAGAGGTGGTGTCCTGCAGAGTTTGTGTGAAATGCTGAATATCAAACACATATTTACACTCGCTTATACTCCAGCCAGTAATGGCAACGCTGAGCGTAAGAATCAAACCATAATTAGAGCGTTCAAGTATTATGTCAATTAAACGTCCCTGGCAGACTGGAATGAGTTCATTCCTGAGGTGATGCGCGCTATCAATTCAGCGTATAACGTAACTTTGCAGGATTCACCTTATTTTTGTCTCTTTGGATTTGATAAGTCACATCCTGCGACCTATTCTTTAGATGTTGTTAGCCCAATTTATAACTTCGATGACTACTATCGTGCTGCCATTCCACGTTTCGTTGAAATTAAAAATTATTTACGCATTCAAATTGATAGGGCAGCCGACGAATATCTGTCGCACGCGAACAAAATGGGGGTTCGTCGAACCTTTCAAGTGGGTACGCGCTGTTACATCCGGCACGTGCCCCGAGAAAATAGCTTTCGCAAGCTCAGGCCAACTTTTGACGGACCCTATACGGTCTTGAGCCTCGTCACAAACAAACGCTATCTCGTACAGAACGCTGCTAACGAGCAACGTCGAGAAGTCCATATTGACAACATCCTGAGCTGTCGAGAATAACAAAAGATAAACAGTACGAACAGTACGAGATAAACAGTACAGTACGAAGCCTGCTTGGTCTCTGGTGTTTGCTTAAAGCAACATCCTGTCCAACGAGATATGAGATGCACACAGTGCAGCTTTTTAAAAGCGCCTGAAAAAATTCAATAGTTCAATGTCACATGATTTAAAATCATCAATTATACTCTCGGATTTTTGACCTAGATTCAAACTAGAGACAACAGGATCCATATCAAATATAAGGTGAGGATCCAGTGGTATCGTTTCCACTGTCCATTCTGTCTTTCGTGTGTGCTGTTCTAACCGCCCTTCAGCAAAGGTGACTATATTCCAGTTATAATGTACTATATTGTGTTATGTTAAGTGTTCAGTGTAGTATGTTTAGCTTTCATTTGTAAAGGGTATTCTTTAATGCGGTATTCTTAAAAAGGTATTCTTTTATAAAATTTTCAAGTTTTTTGCTCAATGTCTTAAAATTAGGTGAAACTTGGTACATTGTAAGGTAATGCAGAGGAAAATGTCTTCCATTAATTCAGCACAAAATAAAAAACAACAAGCAATTTTCTCACCTACTTGGCTGACCACCACAGCCAGATTAACAAGGCGCTTGCCAGGAGGCCCGAAGGCATAAAAGCCCAAGTCGCCATAGGTGATGTCGGACGGCAACATGGTGAAATCATCTCTCAGGTTCATATCAGAGTCACTATCCTCGTCTGAACCTGAAAGAAGCTGTAACAAGGAAAATTATCAGTTGTAGTCAGAGGAATAGAGCTTATTTATCATTAAAAATTTCTTCATTGAAATGTAGGACCAATATGAATCACAATACAAAATTCCACAGCAGTATCCTCAAATTCACCCTATTGTCAATTTCTTCGTTTCAACATAATCATTGTACGAAGAGAGACTCAAAAGTGACGGGAATTATCTTGTGGTTAGGTTGGTGCTTGTATATCATGAAAAACACGGGACAATTGAAAAAACAGTAATTTCGATGTTTTGAACTTTGTAGATTATAATATTGAATGTTAGGCTAATATTAAAAAACAGGCAACATCACTAAACTAAAGCAGCACAAGAATATGTTATAAGGAGGAACATCAATAGGTTCACTTGAGAGGAAGGTGTCGGTGTACTTGTTGAATCACTTCATGCCAAGTGGAATAAGGTTTAATGAACATCAAAAGGGTAATTCTTGGCAAAAAAAATAAATATTGTGCACTTTTCCACGAAATGACTGAGTTCACACAAAGTAGATCTCAAGTTGGCCATTTAAAACCTGACTGAAAATGGCAAATTGATTTAATTTTAAAAAGTAAGAAAATTTTTCTTTTCAAACCAGAAAATACGAAAGTATGAGTACAGTTGAAGAGGAATAGGAGAAGCCTGTGTATCCAGTAGTACATTCGTTTAACAAATAAAAACCAGTGCATTAATATTCTTTGTTAAGGTAAAAATGAGAGACAAAAGAGGGTCCATTTGGAGGCAGAGGGAAGAGTTTAATGCTCAGACAGAAATGAAAATAGGCAGTGTAGGGTATTAGATAGGATTGGTATCTTGACAATGAAGAGGTACTGCTCTTGATAGAAACTCTTCCAATTTTTCACACGTGTCTGTTCTTGCAAAACATTATATTAAATGGTAGATTTGCATATAAGAAGAGTAGATAAATAATTTACTCTTGAATTCATTACTGATTATATTTCACAGGGTATATTTTTTAGGAATTATGTTACATTGGCAATGTATTATTATTAGTGAACATTTTTCTTCACATTTTTGTTATATAATGCAAACTGTACTTATCACACATTATCAAGTTATGTATGGTGAGTATAGTAACATCTATCAGGCGAGCTGTTATTAACCATACGTAATTTAGGGTGGGTCTCTTCCATTTGTATCAATTTGATTCACATCAAATCAATTCAGACCATGCCGGGCGTAACTCTGTATTCTGGCACAACTGTGCATGATGTAGCGCACCGAGCAGTACATGGCGCACGATATTGAGGAGACTCACGACCGCAGTCGCTGATGAGCCCAGAGACTGCCAGAACATGTGCTAGGCAGAGAATTGTGCTCGAAACTCAACTGACTGAACTCTGATGTTGCATAGACGAGTGCGCAAAAGTAGCTTTGGGAAGCACAATGGCATGCAGGCGATGAGGGCAGCCGCAGCAACTGAGTCACGGTGTCAACGAACAATCATATTGATGTGTCGGCCACTAGATGGAACATAAGCTTTCACAAATGTACCTAATTGTATCCATAACGATACAGTAGAGTCTTGTTAGTCATCATGGTAAGTGCCAAGTATTGACTTCAACATGTTATCAATTGAATAAATTAATCAATATACATTCGGCAACCAATCGAATTTTAGGTGTCCATAATGGAAGAAATTTTTTTAATGCGATTGAGGTACCATCGTAAGTGGAAATTATGCTGAGAAAAAATTAAGGTCTGAATTTAATGAAGAAATAAAAGTATGATAAAAATTGTAATTTTTTTTATGGAAACAGTAATTGTTCAGAAAAGGTACCTTACACATAGAAAATTACACACTGACCTTATTCTTGTGAGTTATTAAAGGGTGTGCATTTCTGGTGGGAGTTGCCAACACAGCATACTTGCAGTCAATGAGCATCAGCATTGCAGTTGTGCTCAGGAAGCCAACTATGGTCATGATGATTGTCCCTTCAGCAATACCAGCCTGACCAAAAATACAAATTTTTAATATTTTTCAGGCGAGTCTCCTCCCTCCCTCTCAATATTAAGAAAACTGTAGGCATCTCACCAACATTGTGCAAGTTGAACTTTTAAGCTAAAGCTACTCTTTGGCACTGTTTGCATGGTGTAAAATTCTGCTACATGACAATCAGCTATTGTTTAATGTCTTTTTAGAGGAAGTCTAAGAGATGACTAACAGTTAGTGTCAAAAGATACAAGCTATCCCATTATAGTTGATACAAAGATAAAGTGTGATTTTAGATGGTAGGCTTCTATGAAGCTTATTAAGTTAATTTGAAATTATCACACTCAAGTCCAGCAAATCTTTAGAAATATCACTAAAAACGGCTACTTCTACATACATATATATGTACTGTACAGACAATGCTTCTATGCTAGAACAGATGGTGCAAAAGAAATTTCCTTCAATCTTAATTCTTAAGCACAATCATAGAATAGCAAAACTTTATAAGAGCTTCAAAGGAGGCCAAATTTTATTTATTCCTAGACCCAGAAACTGCAAAGCTGGAATAATTTCAAAAATGTTATTTTAATAAATATTTAGCTAATAGTAATGACAAGCTACATTTAGTTTAAACTTCTTGCTTTAGCAAACACAAGTATACAATATAAAAGCAATTACAAAAAAATCTGTCCAAATTTTAGAGTAATTAAATTTAAGAGTAAAGCAAGTAAGAATTTGAGTAGAATTAGTTGATAGCAATCAAATAAAAATAAAACTTACCTCTTTGAAGGCATATGGCAATCCCAGCATTCCTGCACCAATGAACGATATAAAAATATTAGCAATAATTTTTGAAGGGCTAGTAATTCCATGTGAATGATTCCCTAATCCACCCATTGCTATTTTTTTTCACAAAATACAAATTCTAAAATATAAATTTTCTAAAAGTAAATGAGAAACTTTATCCCTGTCTGAAAGTGAAGAATGGTTTTTAAATGTTAATGAAGAAATTTTTTAACATATGTACACATGAAAGGCATAATAACATAAAAATTACTGATTAATCACTAATGTTAACGGCCAGGTTACAGAAAAGAATTGCTGAATAAAATAGAACCAAACTATAAAAAATTACTATACTGTTGTGCAATTCAATTTCTGACTACTATTCCTATATCACTATTGTAGAGTAAAATAATGTAACTTATAGTGTAGGAGATGATTTGGATAACTGTGAGGCTGAGATTTGGACTTCATTTTGAATGTCAGGTTTAGCTGGGGCCTTTGTTATGAATTTTAATTCTCTCTAAATCATACACATACAACAAGGTGGCATCCTAGAGTTCTTTTCCTGTGTGCCAGGGTTGTCTAAAAATAATTCCTCAATGGCTACCCTCAGTTTTCCCATGCAAAATAACTAGCCAAGTGAAAGCATCACTAGAAGATCCAGCTTGTCATAATCAGCCTCTCATGCTTGGCTGTTATTCACACTCTACTCCTCAAAACTGACTACTCAACATCAATGTATTTTATTCCAAGCATACACAAGGAAATATTTCATTACATCCACAACAATCAAGTTGCATTCCTCATCCAGCCCTACAAAATATCTTATACCCAAGTCCTTTTCAACACACCTGGCATACCACTAGTTCTTTCCATACTGTTCATGAACCACATCCATGAAGCTCTCTTGCTCATATCTACAACACTCTAAAACCAGATGTTCGAGTGTTTCCTCTACTTCTCTGTTACACTGCACACAAAACCTGTTTATTCCTCTCATTCCACCTCCATGCACGCCTATTTACACTTAATGCCTTTCATCTGAATATCACAGAGCTGTCAATATCATAGATTTAGATTTGAGGGCCAGTGTTCAGCTAAAGCCTTTGTAACGGCCTTTAATTCCCACTAATACACATGCAACAGGGTGGCATCCCAGAGTTTTTCATCTGTGAGCTAGGGTCATCTAAACTAATTCCTCAAGGGCTACCCTGAGTCATTCCATGCAAAAGAACCAACCAAATTGTTGTTGTTGTTTCACTTTAATTGGAGCACCGGAGATGAGTCCATGCAGCTCCACACCTTCAGGGATGTTTTATTGTTTTCTGAAGTTTAGCACCCAGGCTTAAATAGGTTCCAAGAGGTTTTTCTGTGTGATCCTGCTCAGAGATTCCATTCCCTTTTCTGAAATGTTGCAGTTTTTAAGAAATTTCAGATGGTTTTCATTTTCCTTATGGATGTTACGTAGGTAGCAACTATTTTAACAATTTGTTTTTGAGTTGGTTCCAGAAAGAGGCCACCTCCAAGTAAATTCTTCAAGCAGAATGGTATATTTAGTGGGACAAGGAATTTTTCATGGTGGTACGTTCTGCAGCGTAGTAAGGGCAGGAGAAAAAAAGATGGTCAGTACTTTCTTCAGCACCACATGAGCAATTGGGATCTTCCACAATGATGAAGCGATAGAGGTGTGACCGGAGCCCCATTTGCCCAACGCGAAGACGAGCAAATGCTGTCTAAATGTTGCCGGTCTTACGTGCAGACCACGGCCACTGTCCCGTATTACTCGAATTTTCAGTAGATGACGTCCCTTCCCCGTCAATTGAAAACTCCTCAACGAGTATTGGTGAGGTTCTTAATTTCTTCATTAGAGAATGGCGTTAGGGTGCGGTACCGCAGCAAATGGGCATTTTTTGCTGCCTCATCTGCAGCCTCATTACCAGGGATGCCCTTATGGCCTGAAATAAACTGCAGGTAAAACCCATGGAAAGAAGCAGTGTTGAACAGCTTGTCCTGTATATTAAACACTAAATGTAGAAAAATTTTTGGCCTTGTATTCTGTGTGAGATGCAAGGAGCGCAATGAATCATTGAAAATAACATACTTTTCTTCTGAGCAATTATTTAGCAATATCCATTGAAGCGTTTCAGTAATGGCAATAGGTTCACACTCCATGATATAGAATAGAATAGAATAAGGCTATAGGAACGAACCTTCTGGCCTATTCTTGGGTCGGATAATTACTTCGATAATTATTCGGTTGTTTACCCAAGTCCCATGCCGTATTTCTAGCCGCGTCAACCATGTCGGCAGCGGGATTCGAACCCGGGTCTTCCCGCTCGAAAGCAGATTCGCTCACCAGTCGACCAAGCTGGTGATGTCGACCAAGCTGGTGATAGTCGACCAAGCTGGTGATGAATTTATGAATTTAAGGTCGGAGTTTGAAGTTTATGGTGGCTCCCCTGGAGGGGATTACCACTGCTGCAGATGAAGAACAGGTAGGGTCAACAATACAGGAGCCATCAGTAAATCTCAGGGTATCTCTATTAATTCATGGTACATTTGGAGCATATTCTGATTGGATAGAGACGATACTGAGGTAGGAAGAAAATCAGTACAAATAAAGGTTTCCACCTTGAACCAGGGAGGGAGCAGTGAAACCAGTGGTGCTGCGTTGTGAGCCGGAATCTGCAGGTTTATATTGGTAAAAAGGGCTCTTGCACATGATGTCATGGATGGCAAAAGTGTTCAAGAGTCTGATGTGTTAAAGTGTTAAAGACTCTCTGAAGGAAATTGAGCTTGTAGTAAGTTATCAGCAATTTCATTGGGAAGTTGCTGAAGTTTATTGTAGTACTGACACGTTAGTAGATCTCGGTGCATTCACAAAAGGAAGATATTTGCTTCTACCTCCAGTAAAGCTGCAGGAGAAGTTTTTCAACATCTAGTAGCAAGGCAAAAGCAATGATTTTGAATGCTGTTTAGCTGAAGGAGATTTGAAGGCACAGCAGTACTACACAGTGAGGTAGCATAATCTAGTCAGCTACAGATGAGGGTTTTATAGAGATAAATTAGTAATTCCCAGTCAGCCCCTAATGCCTATGAGATATAGATTGTAGCAGGTTGAGCAATGGTGTACAGGATTGTTTGAGATATTCCATTTGATGTCAGCAGAGCTGAGGAGAGTCCAACATGACTCCAAGATACTTTAATTGTTTTATAAATTCCAATTGCAGCCCACCCACTAGGATAGGAAGTGGGTTAGTTCTTTTATTTGTGAAAAGCATGCACTTGGTTTTGTTGAAGTTCATTTTTAGACCCCATTGTTTTGACCAGTTATGAAGTGCAGTGAGCTATTGCTGTAGGACATCCGTTGCAATGAGAAAACACCACTCCTTGCTATCCTCTCTGTGAGTAGGTACCCTCCAAGAACACTTTGAACGGTTTATCCTTCAGGTGTGATTGCAACCATCGCAACATTGTTCCCCTAACACCGCACAGACTCAACTTATAGAGAACTCCCATCGTCCATACTGTGTCAAATGCACGTGAGAAATCAACAAAGAGGCACAGCATAATAGATCTGTTTTCCAGTGTAAATCTTATTGCAGCATCCGGCTTTGTGACGATCAATTGCAGAGATTCTTCGTCGGTAGCCTTCTTGCATTTTTCTGAAGACACCTTTCTGTTCTAGGAAAAATGTGAGACGGATGACTATCAGTCTTCCATTAGTTTGTGTACGAAGACAGCAAGGAAATTGAACGATATGAATCCATAAATGTTAGTGGCTTGTTTGGTTTGGGTAGTGGAATGATGATTGCAGGCTGACATACTGTGGGAAGCATTCCAGATTGCAGACTTTTGTTGTATAATTGAAGGAGCCATGTTTTGTAAGTATCTGGCATGTGCTTCAAGCGTTCATTATGTATGTTATCTTGGCCTGTAGCTGTACCCCTCATGGAAGTCAGTCCCCTGTTCAGTTCTTGTATATTAAATGGATCATTCATTGCAGAGGGAGTACCATCATTTAATGCAATAGCAAGAGGAAGCACAGTATGCTGAGGGAAAGGTGATGGAGATTTCAACGTCAGTCTTTCTTGGTAGTGGTCAGCCAAAGTATTTGCTTTAAAAACTGAGTCAATGATAATTGCATCATTTATTAGAATAGGCTGAGATTTTTACAGAAAGGGGTTTGAAGATTTTTTATACATTTCCATATTAGAGAAGCAGAAGTGTCCATAGTGATGCTATTGCAGAAAGAAATCCAAGATTCTTTTTTTGCCTTTTTAACCTCATGTTTGACTAAAGCCTGACAGCATTTGTATGCAATTAGATTTACTTGTGATGGTTGATTGATAAGAACTATTTTTGTCTCTTATTTTGCTTTCACTGCTGCAGCACATTTTGAGTTCCACCATGATTTATTAAACTTAGGACACGTATATTCTTTTGTTTTTTTGAAAACTTTGTGGCTGGCCTCAATCAGATTGTTTGTAAAGTTTATAAATTCCCTTTGAAGATCATCCATTCCTTGGAGCTCAGGCTGTTGCAGAGCAGCAGTCCAGTTCTCCCATGTCCCACTTCCAAATTTCCATGTTGGCCATCTTCTGAAACCTGCAGTTGATGGAGCTACAACAATACTGGTTACAACAGGATAGCGGTAGCTTCCCATATCTTCTTCTTTTGTTACAGCTACTGTGGGCTGAAAGTTTGCAGAGACAAAGGTCAAATCAAGTGCAGAAAATGAATTCTGGTAAACATTGTAGTAAGTAGGCAAGGAGAGAGGAGTTATTAATGACATAAAAGGGTCATCCAGCAACATTTGAGCTATATTCCAACCAGTGGTGTTGGCCAGTGTTGCAGGTTCCCACATTGGATGATGAGCATTAAAATCCCCCACTACAATGCAGGCAGGTTGCAATTGATTCATGTAGTGTATTAGCTCCCTTGTAATTACTATTTTGTTTGAGTTGTAAGCACAGAGCATGCAAAGAGGAATACTGTTTTGCAAGTAAATGTTTATTCCCAACACTTCAAGACAACTGGGGAAAAATTTTGTCAGTTGAAGCTCAGTATAGGTGATGTCACTCTTAACAAGTATTGCCACCCCACCACCAGCATGCGTATCTATTCTGTGCATGTAGATTGCTGTGTACCCAAAAAAATGTGGTTCAAGATTTAGTGAAGGCCAAATCTCATACAGACACACAATGTGTGGCTTGAGGGTGTATAGTGTAATTTTTATGTGACTTAATTTATTGCAGACACCTCTGCAGTTCCACTGAAATATATTTAGTTCATTTTGTGTATCCATTTTGCTGTTTTATTGGTGAATTCAGTGCCAGTAGGATTTTGTGAGGCTGTATTGTTGTTATGGAGTTTTCCAGTTGAATTTTTTATCTGAGTTACAATATCGTGCTTGGTTTTTTGTGTGGGTTAGTTCACCCAATGACAGGAGAAGGTGTAATTTCCATGGGAGGCAAGATTCTTGAAATTTCCTAATAGTCTTTTGGGAGATTATATTAGAGCATTGAGATTGGTCCAGGGGTTGTTGAGAACTTTCTGATGGAGCATGTAAAAATTGAAGTTGAAATGTTTCTGCAGCAATTTTATGTACCATCTCTAGTGCATCCAACCGAACATCTTTCTGACTTGCAGCAGTAAATATCCTTATCAGGAGATCCAACAGCTGGTTGATGGTGACATGTTTTTGTGCAGGTGTGTGGAGTTCATCAATAGTTTGGGTACCAACAGTCTTAGTTTTTGGTGTTTTCAGATTCTGTAGGTTGCCGGAATCTGATTGATGTCTTGACAGGGTTGTGTTAGTAAGCAGCACTGATTGAGGTTGAGATGGTGGTGTTGGAGTTTAAGTACTTGCTTTAGTACATCTCTGTAAAACAACTCTTGTATTTTACATGTTTTTTGCACTTCTTTTGCTTGTTTCATTTTTGGGCATCCTCCATAATTGGCTGTATGGTTACCACCACAGTTGCAGCAATTTTGCCCAGTGGTTGTGTTACACTCATTGCTGGTGTGGGGGCCACTGCATACAACACAGCAAGGAGCAGATCAGCAGAATGCAACACTGTGCCCAAATCGTTGGCATTTGTAGTACTGCCATGGTTTTCCAATATATGCATTTGTATTGTTGGTAGCCTATTCTGATATATGGACGTAGACAGTTTGTTTTGAAAATAACTTTGAACATTGATGTTTTGATTTTTTCCTTGCCCTTGTTGATTTGTTCTGCCACAACTCCATTGAATCCTGCCTCGTTCAGTGCTTCAGTTAGGTCTTCATTGGAAGCATCCTTGCCAAAGGGTCCAATAACTCCTACAGAAGTACTCTGGCTAGCCGAAAGCCAACATTTAACCATCCAAGGGCCTATCTCTTATCTTCAGCAGTTCTGAAGGGTCTTCATAATGACTATCCAGGGTAACAACAAGTAAGTTCCTTCCAAGGTTTTTGGTAATCTTGCCAACACCACAGTTCCAAAAGTAGAAGCTGCCAGTGCTTTACCAGGTTTAATATCATTTTATAAGGAAACTTTTGTTAGTAGGATTATCTCTTACAGGTTGGACCAAAACCACTGTTGGCTGGATGGATGTTGCATTGTTTGTGTTTGCTTATCTTGGTCTTTGTCCTGGTATGATTGGGTTGTCCTCTTCTGAACTCATGTGGAAACTTTCATCAAAACACTCAAAGTTCGGCACTTCAAATTGATTTTTCTAGTAGAAAGTGTAGTTCCTGTTGGTAGAAGATATTATTTCTGGCTGAATAATTTCTGAGGTCATTGTTGGTGCTACCAAATCCAGTAGGTTTCTTTCCTTTAGTAGATCCTCTTTTTCTACATATGATGCAGTTGAAGATGCTGAAGGTGGTCAAGAAGATTCTTCCAAAGGGGGCCAAGCTTCAGATTCTCCCTCCAAAGAGACAGAGCCATTACCCTCCTTATGCCTTCTCTTCGGCATATGAGTCTAGGCTTCGTTGATTCTGCTTTGATTTATCTTTTTATCTTCTTCCTTTTCTGTTAATAATCACAAAGGCATGCTAGTTTGCAATCACTGTTGAAAAGATGTTGCACTTTTAGTCACCATCCAGCTGCCAAAAAGAAGACTTAGCCTTAGATTTGAGGGCCAGCATTTAGCTGAGGCCTTTGTAGCGCCCTTCAATTTCCTCTAATACACAGGCATACAACAGGATGGCATCCCAGAGTTTTTCTCCTGTGAGCCAAGGTCATTTAAAGTAATTCCTCTAGGGCCACTCTGAGTGATTCAATGCAAATGAACCAGCCAAGTGAAGGCATCACTGGAAGATCCAGCTTGTCATAAACAGCCCCACATGCGTAGCAGGTAGTCACATTTAAAAAATGACTATTCAACATCACTATCACTTATTCCATGCATGCACTAAGAAATCTTTCATTGCCTTCACAACAGTCATGTTACATTTCTCATCCAGCCATACAAGATATCTCATACCAGAGTCCTCTTCAACACACCCTGCATTCCACTTGTTTTGTCCACACTGCTCATGGACCACATCCATGAGGTTCTCTTGCTCATGTTCATATTTACTACATTCTAAGACCAGATGTTCAACTGTTTCTTCTACTCTTCTGTTACACTGCAGACATAACCTTGTATTCCTCTTATTCCACCTCCATGTATGCCTATTCACACTTAATGCCTTACATCTGATGGCAAACAAGAGTTGGCTGCCAAAACTTCCATCATAAAACATTTCAAACCTTGGTACATTCTTACTGGCATAGCAAATTAAAATAGTTTTCCCATTCATACTATGCTTCCATTTGTTCAGGCCATACTCTTTTGTTAGTTTTTCAATTTCTTTCTTCCAGTTATAGCAATCCCACTCCATTCCTTTACACCAATGACCTCTCAATAACCAATCATCCATAGTTCTTCCAATTCTAAAACAAAAAGTCCTCTGAATTTTCAGTTTTCTTGCATGCCCCTAGCAAATTTTCTCCCAAAGACTTTTGCTCAGATTCCATTCAAACATTTGTTTACCTCACCTTTTATTTTCCATTCACTCAATTCTCACCTTATAATTCAACACAGCCTTTACCATTCTTTCAGAAAACAGACTCCACCCTACATCTCCACTAAGAGCACCTCCAACTTTTCAAGGTCTCCTCCATTCCATGCCAAACATTATGCTAGGTACCGCAACATACTTCCAAATTTCTAGACACATTCATACTTATTTGTTCTATATTTGGCCAAACTGCTTAGCCTTCCCCACTACTGCATAGCTTTTACCACTTTCTCACCTATTGCTCTTGCACATCCATCTTCACTCAACATACATTCCAGGTACTTGTATTCCTTAGTTCTGCCTATCTTAACTCCTCCAATATTCCACTCTTTATCTCTGTCAGTCTCATCATCATTTATAACCATAACTGCTTTTATCTCCTCCAAATTTCCCATTAAAATCTCTATTGTATTCATACACAATCTCCAACATCATTTGCAGTTCCTGCTCTGATTCACTAACCACAAAAATGTCATCAGCATACAGCAAACAACTCAGTTTCTCCTCTCTAACTTTCAGTCCAAAACCACTCATTCTCAGGCAGACTGCTAATTCTTCTGTTAGTAAGCCAAACAGTAAGGGAGACAGGGTACAGCCCTGTCTCACTCCCCTTACACTCCTCACCTGTCCCAACACTAAATTTTCCAGCCAGTATACTGCACATGTACTCTCATACAAACTTTTCACAATATTCACTATCTTCTCACTAGAACCAATTTTTCTTAGCATGTCTAGCAACCTCCTATATTTTACTCTATCACATGCCTCCTCAATATCCCAAAATGCAAGATATGCCGTTTTATTTCCTTTCTCTTTCTTTTAATTATTTCACTTACCACAAACAAATTATCTTCACCACATCCATCTCTCGTAAAACCATTCTGTTCTTTCCCCATTACTCCTTGTTCTTCTACCACATGTTTCATCCTTTTACTTAGGATTCCACAAAAAATCTTACTGTGTCAGCCAGAGCAATAGGTCTATAATTTTTTAGTTCTTTCATATTCTTATGTCCACCCTTATGCAATAAAACTACATTACAATCATTCCATTCATCTGGGACTTTTTTACTCCTCTATATCTCATCAAACAGACATCTCAACATTTCAATTATACTCCTACCACTATGCTTATAGAACTCATATGGAAATTTATCAGGGCCACTTGCCTTCCCATTTTTCACCTTTTTTAAAAACATTTCAATCTCCACACATAATTTCATCTTTTATTTTTAAATCATATTCCCAATCTGTAGAGTTACTGGTTCTTCATCTATCAAAGGCTCATTCATTCTGGGTGGCACAGCCTGAAGCTTCTTAAGACCAAGAGGCAAAAATATCTTATATGACCAAAAAGATCTTAACAAAACAACTCTTGAGGGCATATCTCTGAAGGAGTGCAATTAGGGATTTTCAGAGACTGAGGAAATATCCCCTCTTACAGATGCAAGCCAAGCTTCTTCTTCTTCTTGTTTCACTTTTATTGGA
The DNA here is from genome assembly GCA_006783055.1 of Trinorchestia longiramus. Lineage (NCBI taxonomy): Eukaryota > Metazoa > Arthropoda > Malacostraca > Amphipoda > Talitridae > Trinorchestia > Trinorchestia longiramus. The sequence goes on from VCRD01000259.1 coordinate 85,031, forward strand.
GCTTCGGAGATGGGTCCATGCAGCTCCAAACCTTCAGGGATGTTTTATTGTTTTCTGAAAATTATCCCCCAGGCTGAAAACGGATACAGGAGGTTTTTCTGGGTAGTTCCACTCGAGGATTCCGTTCACTTCTCTGAAATGTTGCAATTTTCAAGAAATTTCAGATGGTTTTAATTTTCCTTATGGATGTTAAATAGTTAGCAACTATTTTGACAATTTCTTTTTGAGTTGGTTCCAGAAGAGGCCACCTCCAAGTAAATTCTTCAAGCAGAAAGGCACATTTAGTGGAATCAAGGAATTTTTCATGGTGGCACGTTCTGCAGCGTAGTAAGGGCAAGAGAAAAAATTATGGTTGATACTTTCTTCAGCACCACAAGAGCAATAGGGATCTTCCACAATGCTGAAGCGATAGGTTGACCGGAGCCCCGTGTGCCCGACACGAAGACGAGCAAGTGCTGTCTCAATGTGGCGGGTCTTGTGTGCAGACCACAGCCACTGCCCCGTATTATCTCGAATTTTCAGTAGATGACGTCCCTTCCCCGTCAGTTGAATCCTCCTCAACCACTCAGTCTTCCACTTTGTTTTGAATGCAGTATTGGTGAGGTTCTTAATTTCTTCATAAGAGGATGGCGTTAGGGTGCGGTACCGCAGTAAGTGGGCATTTTTTACTGCTTCATCTGCAGCCTCATTACCAGGAATGCCCTTATGGCCTGGAATAAACTACAGGTATACCCAATGGGAAGAAGCAATGTTAAACAGTTTATCCTGTATATTGAACACTAAAGGTAGGTAATTTTTTGGCCTTGTATTCTGTATGAGATGCAAGGAGCTCAATGAGTCACTGAAAATTACATATTTTTCTTCTTGACAATTATTCAGCAATATCCATTGAAGTGCTTCATTGATGGCAATAAGTTCACACTCCATGATGTGAATTTGAGGTCGGAGTTTGAAATTTATGGTCACTCCTCTGGAGGGGATCACCACTGCAGCAGATGCAGAACAGGTAGGTTCAACAATACAGGAGCCATCAGTAAATATATGAGTGTATCCAGAGTAGTTTGTGTCTATTAATTTGTGGTACATTTGGAGCACATTTTGATTGGTTTGAGAAGATACCGAGGTAGGGAGGAAATCAGTGCATATATAGGTCTCCACCTTGAACCAGGGAGGGAGCGGTGAAACCAGTGGTGCTGCATTGCGAGCCGGAATCTGCAGGTTTACATTAGTAAAAAGGGCTTTTGCACGTGAATTCATGGATGGCAAAAGTCTGGAAGACAATCCCTCTGCAGGAAATTGAGCTTGTAGTAAGTCATCAGCCATATCATTGGGAAGTTGCTGAAGTTTACTGTAGTACTGACCAGTTAGTAGATCTCTGTGTATTGTCAAAGGGAAGATGTTTCCTTCTACCTCCAGTGAAGCTGTAGGAGAAGTTTTCCGGCATCCAGTGGCAACACGAAGGCAATGGTTTTGAATGCTGTTTAGCTGAAGAAGATTTGAAAGTGCAGCAGTACCATACAGTGGGGCAGCATAATCTAGCCGGCTACAGATGAGGGTTTTATAGAGATGAATTAATAATTCCCGGTCAGCACCCCAATGCCTATGTGATATAGATTGTAGCAGGTTGAGCAATGGTGCACAGGATTGCTTGAGGTATTCCACTTGATGATGCCAGTGGAGCTGAGGAGAGTCCAACATGACTCCAAGGTACTTGAATTGTTTTGTAAATTCCAATTGCTGTCCTCCAACTGTAATAGGAAGTGGGTTAATTCTTTTGTTTGTAAAAAGCATGCACTTGGTTTTATTGAAATTTATTTTTAGACCCCATTGTTTTGACCAGTTATGAAGTGCAGTGAGCTGCTCCTGTAGGGTATCCGTTGAAATGCGAAGATTAGGGTGATGGGTATAGAAAGCAACATCATTGGCATACTCACCGGAGCAGATTCCTTCCTCCACTGGCGTATCATACATCATAATGTTGAATAACTAAGGTGACAGCACTGCCCCTTGCGGAACACCACTCCTCGCTATCCTCTCAGACGAGTAGGTACCCTCCATGAACACTTTGAAGGGTCTATCCTTCAGGTACGCTTGCAGCCATCACAACATTGTTCCCCTAACACCGAACTGACTCAACTTATAGAGAACTCCCATTGGCCATACTGTGTCAAAAGCACATGAGAAATCAACAAAGAGGCACAGCATAATAGATTTGTTTACCAGTGTTGATCTTATCGCAGCCTCCAGTTTTGTGACTTGATGAATTGCAGACAGTCTCCTTCGGAAGCCTCCTTGCGTTTTCCTGAAGATGCCCTTCTGTTCTAGGAAAAATGTGACGGCTAACTATTGGTCTTTCCATTAGTTTTTGTATGCAGGACAGCAAGGAAATTGGACGATATGAATCTACTGATGTTAGTGGCTTATTTGGTTTGGGTAGGGGAATAATTATTGCAGGATGCCATACTGTGGGAAGCATTCCAGATTGCAGGCTTTTGTTGTATAATTGGAGGAGCCATGTTTTGTAGTTGTCTGGCATGTGCTTCAAGTGTTCATTATGTATGTCATCATGGCCTGTAGCTATACTCCTCATGGACGTCAGTCCCCTGTTCAGTTCTTGTATATTAAATGGATCATTTATTACGGAGAGAGTATCATCATTTAATGCTATAGCAAGAGGAATCAGAGTATGCTGAGGGAAAGGTGATGGAGATGGGGATGTCAGTCTTTCTTGGTAATGGTCAGCCAAAGCATTTGCTTTAGAAACTGAGTCAGTGATGATTGCATTGTTTGTTAGAATAGGCTGAGCTTTTTTACAGAAAGGGGTTTGAAGACTTTTCATGCGTTTCCATATTAAAGAAGCAGAAGTGTCTGTAGTGATGCTATTGCAGAATGAGATCCAAGATTCCTTTTTTGCATTTTTAACCACTTGTTTGACTAGCGAATGACAGAGTTTATATGCAATTAGATTTACTGGTGATGGTTGATTGATGAGAACCATTTTTGCCTCTTGTTTTGCTTTCACTGCTCCAGCACATTTTGAGTTCCACCAAGACTTATTATACTTAGGCTGGGTGTATTCTTTTGTTTTTTTAAAAACTTTGTGGCTGGCCTCAATCAGAATACTTGTAAAGTTTGTAAATTCCCTCTGTAGATCATCCATTCCTTGGAGCTCAGGCTGTTGCAAAGCAGCTGACCAGTTCTCCCATGTCCCACTTCCAAATTTCCATGTTGACCATTTTCTGAAACCTGCAGTTGATGGAGCTACAACAATACTGGTTACAACAGGATAGTGGTCACTTCCCATATCTTCTTCTGTTGTTACAGCTACTGTGGGCTGAAAGTTTGCAGAGACGAAGGTCAAATCAAGCGTAGAAAATGAATTCTGGTAAACATTGTAGTAAGTTGGCAAGGAGGGAGGAGTTATTAATGATATAGACAGGTCATCCAGCAACACTTGAGCTATATTTCGACCAGTGGTGTTGGCCGGCTTTGTAGGTTCCCACATTGGATGATGAGCATTAAAATCCCCCACTACAATGCAGGCAGGTTGCAACTGATTTGTGTAGTGCATTAGCTCCCTTGTAGTTACTATTTTGTTTGGGTTGTAGGCACAGAGCACAGAAAGTGGAGTACCATTTTGCAAGTAGATGTTAATTCCCAACACTTCAAGACAACTGGGAAAAAATTTTGTTAGTTGAAGCTCAGTGTAGGCGACATCACTCCTAACAAGTATTGCCACCCCACCACCAGCATGCGTATCTATTCTGTGCATGTAGATTGCTGTGTACCCAACAAAACGTGGTTCAAAATTTGGTGAAAGCCAAGTCTCATACAGACACACAATGTGTGGCTTGAGGGTGTACAGTGTAATTTTTAGGTGACTTAGTTTATTGCGAACACTTCTGCAGTTCCACTGAAATATGTTTAGTTTTTTTGTGTATCCATTTTGCTGTTTTATTGGTGAATTCAGTGCCAGTAGGATTTTGTGAGGCTGTATTGTTGTTATGGAGTTTTCCAGTTGAATTTTTAGTCCAAGTCCCAGTATTGTGCTTGGTTTTTTTGTGAGGGTTAGTTCATCCAATGACAGGAGAAGGTGTAATATCCATGGGAGGCAAGATTCTTGAAATTTCCTCGATAGTCTTTTGGGAGATCATATTAGTGCTTTGAGATTGGTCCAGGGGGTGTTCGAGAATTTTCTGATGGAGCATGTAGAGACTGAAGTTGGAATGTTTCTGCAGCAATTTTGTGTACCATCTCTGGTGCATCCATCTGAACATCTTTCTGACTTGCAGCAGTAAATATCCTTATCAGGAGATCCAACAGCTGGTTGATGGTGACGTGTTTCTGTGCGGGTGTTTGGAGTTCATCGATGGTTAGGGTACCAACAGTCTTGGTTTTTGGTGTTTTTGGAATCTGTAGATTGACAGAGTCTGGTTGTTGTCTTGACAGATTTGTGTTAGTAGGTGGCACTGATTGAGATTGAAATGTTAGTGTTGCAGTTTATTGAAGTACTTGCTTTACTGCATCTCTGTAAAACAACTTTTGTATTTGGCGTGTTTTTTCCACTTCTTTTGCTTGTTTTATTTTTGGGCATCCTCCATAATTCGCTGTATGGTTTCCACCACAATTGCAGCAAGTTCGTCCAGTGGTTTTATTATACTCATTGCTGGTGTGGAGGCCACTGCATACCACACAGCAAGGAGCAAACCTGCAGAATGCAGCACTGTGTCCAAATCGTTGGCACTTGTAGCACTGCCATGGTATTCCATCAAAGTCTTCCCAGCCAAGCCAAGTTTCTTCTTCTTCTTTGTTGTGTTTATATAGGAATTTGAAAACTAGTACACATAGTCCCAGGTCTGAAGGTAGGTTGATTTTTTTATTTGTTTACAATCTTTCCTTTGTTCTAATTTGCAAAAAGAGAGAAGTTCAAATATTTAGCAAAGGATAGTAAGGGTTTTAGTATTCCATGTTCTATATATCTTTCAATATAAACAATATTTCATCTCACAGTTTATTTTTCTCCTATTTTTTGTATATCACTTTCAAGGTCCACTGTTAGTAGCTAAGGCATGTCCGACCCAGTGCCACGCACGAGTTGTTATATCCGTACTGAAGGTCCAGCCTGGGTGGCACAGCCTGAAGCTTCTTAAGACCAAGAGGCAAAAATATCTTATATGACCAAAAAGAACTTAACAAAACAACTCTTGAGGGCATATCTCTGAAGGAGTGCAATTAGGGATTGTCAGAGACTGAGGAAATATCCCCTCTTACAGGTGCAAGCCAAGCTTGTGTAAAGGATTACTGTCAATACACGGAGTTTGCCGAATTTCCGCGATAACCTTTTGGCCACGTACGATAAAAATTTGATCAAGGACAGGCAACTCGAGTTGTGTAAAAAATAGAGAGAAACAATACTACATCGTTCACATTATGATGTTAAGTCTTGCATGATAAATTTGCGGGTAGCCAATAATCCTGTATTGACGATTATTTCATTTGGCCTTTTATGGTCATTATGAACATAGGATGACTTGCCATGGACGTTTAATTGCCCACTACTGATGGCCTCAGTACTGGACATCTTGTGTACATATCATATTCTATCTATTAAAAACTTGCAAACCAATGAATAGGACTTGGGTACTTTTACAAAACCCCAAGTGTCTTGTTAGTATCGGGTACGATTGTCATTGATAACAGATTATTATAGTTAAGCTAATTATATGCTTGAGACATCCATTAGCCTTCGAAATTAAAATAAAAATGTATACAAATTATATATATATATATATATATATATGTGTGTGTACTAAGAATTAAAACCATTGTTGCAAAAGCTGATCTGATTTTTTGCAATATACAGAGGAACATCCCTCCATGTATAATTTCGTTGAAAATCGAATAATAAAAATGCCACATGGGTATGGATACCAGAACATCCCGACAGAGAAACATTTTTGTTCCATTTTCTTTTTATCAAAATTACTATGAGACTCACATTCAAAAAAAGTCTAAGGTTATTACGATATGGTGCCGAGCGATCGACAAGTCTTCGAGGGTTCCTGCTTTAGTCACAAGATATTTACTAGAACAGTCCTTCTCAACCTCTAACGTGGTGTGCCGGTAGTTTTATCTCTAATGTATTTATTCAACAAATGCTGCTAAGTGAGAAGTGCTGCTTGCATGTTAGCAGCGCAGCTCGTTTTTTCTGCTAATTAAGTAAATCGTGAAAGGGTAGATAGACATTTTACCCAAGCCTGCACAAATGAGCCATTTCATGACTGCCCAATTAAACACTTCAGATGTCGTTTATCAAGCCAATGTTTGATTTTCTCCTCACACTCATGCGATGGTCATTTTCATCAATTTATTTTTTTTACATTATATGTGCAGTCAATTTAAATTTACCTTTCATGTACACACCTGAAATCAAGGCTGTCAGCTTCTTACTTTGTTCTTCTTTCCATCCTTGGTATAGTCAAATTACAAGTTTTATCATCGTGGATACACCACTAAACCTCAAGATAATCTTGGAGATACAAATTTTTGCTGTTTTAGCGGGACTATATGGCCAACAAATCTTGAATTATTGAAAATTCAGTCTAAGGCTATCAGCTACGAATAACCTGACGCTTTCACAGACACAGTACTTGTCAGTAGCGGAAAAATGGAAATCTATACTTTACCTGAGTGCGATACACTTCTCTCCAAAAGCTGCTCAATTCTCTGTTATCTACCGTAATAAGTAAACGCTTCATCACTGAAAGGACAGTATGAAACGTCATCCCATTCAAATGTAATCGAAATTAAAAAATTAAATAAAAACTAAATTAATACATATCTGCGTTGAAGAGGGCAGAAATGAGACTATCCTCGTATAGTAACAAACTTGTTGTAATGAACACCTGTTGTTGCTAGGCAGTGTTACAAACATTGCTTTGACCAGTGCGAGGCAATGAAGAGATTGTACTACATCGGGTCATTTCACGCACACAACAAAACAAGCACATACATCTCACCCATGTCTCGGGTAGCCCCTTGTCTTGTTCAGAAACAGGAGTAGCTAGGTTTTTTTCTCAACGTAATTATCTTTTAGGATTTTTGTGGAAAAAACGATATCCAAGATTGGCTTCCACGATGAAACTTGCATGATTTGTAGTACTGGACCAACAGGGAGAAGTCTCATATCGTCGAGTATAGATTTTCGACACGAAAGAAACTGCATCACAAAGAAAGTAATAGCTAGAGTAGAGTTATTGCAAGAGATAACTGCAGACACGGGCTGGATGCTGATTGGTCCATGTAAACACCTCTCAGGACCACAGGGTTATTTCACTCGAGCGGCAACCATGAAGATAGATCCCCAATTTTCTGCAGCAGATCAAAGTAACGATTTACTTCGTAAGTTCACTTAAGATAAAACTTTAAAAGTATTGAAACCCTTAATACAACAAACATTCAAATTCCTCATTAGACTGAACCTCCTGTGTAAATTTCGAAAAAAAAGAAGAAGACTCAGGTTCTCATATGATTTTTAGCACAACCTAACTAAGCTAGGGCATAGCAGTTTGGAAACAACCACACACATTGAAATGTGGGGCCGAAGGTCGGCAGGGTCATCAAAATGGTTATACAAACTTGAAGATTCCTTAGCATTCAAATACGTAACTTCAAACACTTCAAAAACCTTTTTTCATAAAAATTTTTACAAAGCCAGAAACACACACGAAATAATGTTGTACTCCTTTGTTACTACAGCACCATTACTTTCACAAACACAACTGTCGCTACACCACCATCACTTCCACACACACAACTGTCGCTACACCACCATCACTTCCACACACACAACTGTCGCTACACCACCATCACTTCCATACACACAACTGTCACTACACCACCATCACTTCCATACACACAAAACAATCAGTGCACCATCATTACTTCCATGTACACAACTATCACTACACCATCATTATTTACATGTACACAACTGTCACAACAACAACATTACTTCCACACACACACAACTGCCACTGCAACACCAGTACTTTCAACTTATTTGAATTGGCATATCAAGAAAGAAAAAACGAAAACAGATAACAACGAACCAAAATTTTTCGATTCTTTAATTTAATTAATTTTAGAACGTCAACCATGGATATTTGTATATGAATTAGATGGCACTTGAACGACAACAGTATAAAATCAACAGCAGCTAAACTGATTGAAATCAAAAATTGAGACGTTTCCAGTAGTCCCCACCTTAATGATATGTTCGCATGCAAGATAATCATCAAATCATTAGAAGTAAGCAATTTAGTAACAAATTATATCAATGAACAATGAAACTGGCAAATTGATACGATTTGATTTTGAACTTTTACCATAGACTTTGTCAACATTGTACTTTACGACAGAGCAGAAACTTTGATGCAAATCCCATCAAGGCAAGTCATGAACTGTTGTCGTAGGCTTACACGATGGTCTATCCATCACAGTCAAGCAATGAGCTGCAGCTGTCACTCGTGAAATACTTTTAAGCAATCTTCACCAAAACAGTCGAGATGCAGCAGCCATCAGAAATACGATAAGTTCGACAGTCAATGTGAATTCCAAGAAAGATTAGTAGTTGCCAGTTGTACAATGACTTCATCCAGACTTAGTTCTGTTAAGAGTCCAGATGCAACAGTTGCTAGTTGTACGACGAGTTTAAGCAGTCTTGCTTCTGTCAGAGTCCAGATGCAGCAGTTGCCAGTAGTACGATATGAAGGCCCAGCTCAAACCAAGGCCGCAATACAGGGAAGTGAGCAGCAGCGGCAGAAAAGGCAGTGAGGGAAGAGACAGCACCTGCAAAAATTAACGATTATTTTGCAACAATCAACTTGTAGTTGTTTTCTTTTTAGCATGAACAATAGAACTTTTATTTAGAATTAATGCATTAAATTTTATATCTGAAAACGCAAAATTTTCCCCCTACATTGTAACAGTCGCAAATAATTCACTCAGGTGTAGTGGCATCAAATACGGCAGCCAAATTACGCCATTTTCTTAAATTGTCATGACGCAACGAATAATCTGAATATTCTTCTCGAGGATGCTACAACTCTAAACTGCTCTGCAGACACGCTCATGGTTTTAATACCCAAATGGTCTAAAAATCTTACTACTGACACCGACTGCTCAGCCGAATAAATTCAACCCTGTTTCTGGAATCGAGGAACGTGATCGAACTGCATTTCTTATGGTGCGATGTGTAAAAAAAGCTGTTTGCATTGATTTTTCCACAGAGACTACAAGTTTCGAGTAGCGTACCATCAGTCACTACTGCTAGTAGAAAGTTTACAAGCTCTTTTTTAAAGAAAGACAAACTTATGCCTGCCTATGCACGCATACAGAACCTGACTGGGGTATGTATAACCTGAAGGAGAAGCAGAGGAAGCAGTCCCAACAGGTAGAGGGTCTGCGGGAGGCTGGTGAGGGGAATATTGGGCAGGCCGTGGTGAAAGAGACGGTGGTGGTCCATTGGATACCAGTGCAGAGAGAGCATCCGCCAGCACAGCAACGTGTACAGCAGCCACAGTGAGATCTGGGGGCGTCACTGAACTCTTATCATATATGTTACGGCCAATTCAAAATAAATCAATTTTGCATCATTGAAATTTCAATCAAATTTCGTGAAGTCCTGTAACAATGAAAACAACAAAAAATCGTAATTATAGAAATAGATTTCAATGAAGGCTTTCGCGACGCAAAAAGTTCGCTATAAATTTGGCATCCTTAACTTCACACTAACACTAAGACTGCCCGACAATTGCCACTTTGAAGCTATTAGAACGCAGTGAAATGTGTAGCATGGGAGGCCACACTGCCTCTATTTGGTTCCACTGAATTCCCTTACCCCAAACTCTTAGCTTCTTCATTCTAATCATGAAACCATTCCCTCAAGCATATCACACTGACTATTTGATACACTTGAACATTAACAATGAAAATAAAATAACATTCGTAAAACTATGATGAAAATACGACAGCTTCCTACAATTGTTTTTATATCAGACAACGCTAACGAAAACAGGAGTGATAGTCATACAGGCATAAAGTTGATCTCCAAAAGAAGAGCACTTTAACCTGTCAACGGTTTCCGCTCACTCGACAATAATAAAACTATTGTCATATTACAATTGTAATATGACTGTAATAACAACGCTAATTGAACTACTAAACATTATAACATCATATGATGTTAACGCCGCTCTGGTACCGTCGCGCATCTACATCATATGGTGTAAGTTGCCGGTAGAATGCCACTCATGCAAACATCAAATGATGTAAATAACGCTTAACAGGTTAATTACCAGGAACTTTAAACTGACGGATGAGACATATGAGGTCCAAAACCGCCAGTACTCTCTGTCTGAATAATAAGTGCCTACCTTGAGCGGCGTCTCGTGGGCCGTGAACAGCAGCGGGAAGAGAGAGAAGTGGCCCACAATGCTGGTCAGCAGGAAGGTGCGGGCTTCGAACTGTTCTTGCACGCACAGCAAGCTGCAACAAATCAAATATTACCGTAGCAAAAATTTATACAGAAAAGATGCTTGACTAAAGACGAGGACTTTCAGCTTTTACGCGAGTGATTTACATCGTCGATAGCTACTCACAGGCCAGGGGAAGGTGCCGAGCTATGCACTCATAGGTTAACAGATCATGAATGATAATATACCTCGGTACTCGCATCCACAGCTATCAGGGAAAAGATCTAATAACGACAACGTGTCTGTATCCGGTCAAGCCTCGCCTTGAACTTGAATTGCAAGCTTAGAATGAAAGACAAAACACCTTGTTTTACCGGCAACTTCTCCTTAAATGTATCCTTTGAATTTAATAACCTTGAGACCCTCTCAAGAGGGACGTATTGCTAGACGCCGAGACAACGACGAGTCTCGTAATTAATGCATTAGACTGTTGCACTGGCACACAGCTACGAGCACACCACCGTTATACTGGCTAATAACTACACATGCATTGTAGTAGCCTATTTCACAGCTGCTCCGAGAAAACAAAACTTCGATGTGGACTGTTAAAGAGAATAAGGTAACCTGAATAGCATTCTGAGAATTAGAATTAAATATACACTATGAGCAATATTTACAGAGAAAAAAGGTGTTTTTAACCTAAAAGTTAAGATGACTAGCATGACGCAAGTCTAGCGAATAGATAATTTTAAATAATCACGAACTACAATGACGCAGAAGAACTTTTGCTGACCTGAGAGGTAAGATGACGAGCAGTATGGCCTTCTCGTGTACGTGCCACGCGAACATGTAGGAACAGAAGGTGCACACGACAGATGCCCTGACGGCGCACCATGGCTTGTAGGGGTTGCGCCACAGCCACACCAGTACAGGCTGCACACAAGATCAGACAATGAACTTCATATGCAGCTGTACACTTGCACACCTATGCGCTGAAGTCATCAACGCTATACAACTCCAATAAAAGTTCGCATGAATTTAGCCACAATAACGAGTGAAGCAGACAGTACTCAATCTGGAAGGTTCAAGTAAGAGTACACAATTACTTTAAGAATAGTTCCTCAAGTCAAAAAGTTAATTTTATTCTGTATTTCACAACGTACGACAGATAATCCATGGTTGAATGGAAACCAAAAGACGCCTGAATTAAGACGACCAGACCATCATGGAGAGTGCAGTGATGATGAAGGTAGCAGCGGGGAGGACAGGGGGCAGCACCTCATGCTCCAGTTCCTGCACGAGGCCTGCAGTACTGCTGGTTGTGACGTTGCGGGGGGTGTACCAGCCGCTCCGACGACCTGCACAAAGTAGTAATGCAAGTTTGCTAGCGCTTCAGCTGCTCAGATTATATCGTACCCAAGGTATAATTATTTAAAGGTGAGTTCATCAATTGTGTCACTACACAGATAACGCAACCTGTACACCACGTTCCAATGCAACACCACTGCAAACACGTGAACTTGAAGTAAATATATTGTGTGAGATTGATTATGGACCGAGTAAGACCAAACAGTCCAGGACAAGATCTCCTTACCGTAGCAGTGATATTACATGCATAAAATAACAATAGTCGTGAACGATAGCTTACCTACACTCATGCTAAAACTTTCAAGCAAAACAATCCAAATTGGCTGTATTGTAAGACAAATGCATCAGAGGAAAAATATCTTCTTTTAGATAGACTAATCCCACATATTCCTCATAGAGTCGTTACTATTTGTGAACTAAGAACTTTTTTCACGAGGTTTAATGCAGTAGAACCAGCAGAGTTGCTGTTAGTAGTATACTGTGAACGAGGGATCTCGTTCCTGAGTTCTATAGCAGTATTACCGGCCGGGTAGCTAAGAAGTAGTTTTTGCGTCACCCGCAGGTACATAGGATGGAGTGAGCGCAAGTAGAAGTTATTCTACTGCTGCCGGCTGCGTGATGCAAACGTTATATGTGCGCTTGCGTACTTTGCTATTTCTGAGTCTTGGAACTTCTCGCCCTATAGTGTTGTGACAGTGTTATATCCTGCATTTTATTAAGCCATCGCTTTTAACTTTTCTTTATAACCTAGTGTACCCGTGCCATCCAAAATGAAGACAAATACTGTTGGAAAGATTTTAAATAAAATTACATATAAGAACGCAATGCAATATATTTAGTTTCACATATACTAGCGCAATGCTCGTCTAATCTAAATAATTACTTAATCTGTGAGCGAATGCATTCTGCTGAAGAATTTCATCCCTTCCTTCTTGAGTTAAATTCTCTCGTGCCACTCGATGTCGTTCAGTGTCATGCCGAAGAATTTCCTCTCTTCTTTCATGCAATAAGATCGCTCTAGCTACTCGGTGTTGCTCTGCATTATTCCGTAGAATTGCCAAACGTCATTCAAGGGTCAAGTTAGCTCTAGCTCCTCGTTGGCGAGCACCATTGCTTCGTCTTACCATTTCGCGTTGTTCGTCCGATAGTCTTCGGCGTCTTTCTTGCTGTCGAAGTTTTGCTGCTTCTCTCTTACGGTTGGACATGTTTCTATCCATGTTGGCCTTTTTTGCCCGTTTTATTCTGAAATATTCTCTATTATCTCTTTGAAGCTTTTCAAGAAAATCACAATTCCGAAAATAATAATTCAATTTCCAAAATCTTTGGCCTTATACTAAGTGGTAGCCAGATTACTGGTCCAACTAATTTAAAACATTTCTTTTCGCATTATCAATTAAAAATATCAAAGCATTATGATGAGTTTCAACAGAAAAAGGTCCAAAGAAAATTTCTATTTGTAAAAATAAACCGATTGTATATTCTGGATACCATAATGTAAGTGAAAGGGAATTGAATTGCCACAGAAAATGCAATAGAATGATTTATTGTATTTCTTAAGCTTTATCCTTATTGCTATCAAAGCTATCGATTAGAAGAGTGTGACACACAGACAGGCAGACGGACAGACGCGGCTCTTATTATAGTATAGATAGATTTACAAAGGATAAACGTTTTAATGGAGTATTTCTTTAATGATAACATTCCTAGGGAAAAACAAATCAAACAACAAATCATCTCTTCTTTGATTGGCCTCTTTTTCAGTTTCATTGACAATCCTTTGCTGCACTCTCTGTCTCATCTCATCTCTTTTTTGATTTGCCTCTTCTTCAGTTTCATTGGCAATCCTTTGATACACTCTCTGCCTCATATCTTTTCTCCTTTGACTTGATTCTGCCTCAGTTTCAGCAGCTATTCTTTCTTGCGCTGCCATTCTGAGATTCCTACGAACATAACGCTGGTCATCATCCTCCTGTTTACGCCTCTGCGCCTGCCTTAGTCTTGCTGCTGAGCCCATGGCCTCTAGTCGTTCTTGTGAACTACTTGCATACTGATCCCGCCTCTGTTGCCTTACAACAGCTTGTTGTTCTTGTTCTTGAAATAATCTTTCTCTCGCTCTTCTTCTTCGCTCTCGATTCAGTCTTTTTTTTCGTTCGAGTAGAGTTTCCATGCTTGAGCTTATTTTAAAGGTAACATTTTTTTTGTGACAGTAATAAACACTTAGAATACAGTATTTTTGAGCCGCAATACACCGCCGAAGTCGGTATCCACGATACGGACTCGAGTATATAAGGCTCTGGATCTCTCTAATTTATTTAAAAGTGACTTTTTATAGTGCACTCATACAGCGAAAATGAGTATTATAATTTACCAGTAAACTGAAACCAAGACCGCCAGTGCTAATCTATTCTTAAGAGCGTGACACAAAACATACAAATAAATAAATATATAAACACACGACTGTCATTCTTAGCATTAGATTAGATAAACTATCCCGTGTTAAAATATACTACAATGTAAATTCTATGAAAAGCCTTTGTGTTTTGGATGCCACCCAACTAAGGAAAATATTACTGTGAAAGCAGAGGCGGAATCACTGGCAATCCTCTCATTTATACGCATTTCGGCAGTTTGTGGCTTGCACCCTGGTGGGGCCTTCATTTCGCTGGGCTGCGTAATGCGGCTTAGTTAGGTGAAGGTGTGACCGGCCACATTTTATGGTGTCAGAAGTTTGGGATCGTCGACGTGGAGTGACTGTTGGTGTTCCGGTTTCTAAGGACAGTGAAGTTGAGTGGTATTAAAGTTCAGCGATTTTGATGCAATTGGAAGCATGCCTTGTATTGGATCTGCCGGTTCTGCAGCTCATGGAGAAGAGGGAAGCTCATTCAATCGTGAACAAGAATGTTCGAAGCGTATGCGTTCCACATGTACGGTCCAAGTGAAAACGGCGATGCTTGGCTCATTTCCCTCCGCTCGTTTCTCGCTGGTGATGCTCAGGTTTCGTTGAGCGCGATGAAGGCGAACAAATTAGGATACGAAGCTGTAAAGAAGAACTTACTGGAACTATTTACTCCACGGGCCGTGCTGCGCACAATAAGCATATCTTCATTTATGACGGCGCAAAGATTCCTAGGTGAATCTTTCCCAATATTTGCAATGAGACTAACTGGACTTGCAGCGTCGGCATTTAGAACCATGCCTGAACGGAATCAGATGATCATTAGCAAATTATTAGAGTCGTTGCCGATGGAAATTAAGGCGCAAGTTAATGTGCAAATGGCAAACGTGCAGGACCCGTCGCTTGAGAGGATAGTGCAGATAGTTTCGGTGCTTTAACCACTAACGTTGACGTTGCCAGTGCAGGCGACCAGTGCTGAACAGGCTCACAGCGACAAGTTTCAAGATTTCAACGACAATGTGCGTGCGTCAATTTTTCCGAGCTCTAAAGTGTCGGGCCCTGTACCTGAAACTAGGAAGTGTTACGCTTGTAATGAACCTAGCCATCTTGTTCGAACTTGCCCCAAGCGCATACAGTCAAGAGCTTGTAAATTGCCTAACTCGAACTCTCCAGAAGTGTTGTGCCAGTTTTGTAACAGAAGAGGACATGTTCTCGCTAAGTGCAGAGCCTTTAAACAAGAATATGGTGCCTGTATTTGGTGTGGAGGAGCGGAGCACAAGTCCTTTACCTGTGTGAAGAAACCAGCGTTGAACTAGATTCCGCTGCTGGAAATCGGGAGCAGGCAGTGGATGGTTCTACCCCAGCGAACGTTAGTCTTCTTATGCAAACTAAAAGTTCAGCTGAAATTAGTGGCTATTTTCTCTCGGTAAAAGTAAACGGTACTCTGTTGGACGCCCTGATAGATAATGGTGCAGCTGTTTCTGTGATATCAGAGGATTTTGTAAGTAAGCTCACAAGTAGTCATGTAACGAAAACTTCGGTTAAAAGTTGCCTGAAGGGATTTAGCTTGTCTACAATTAAGGTAATGGGCGAAGTAACAGTAAGGATTGACATAAAAGATCTTTCCTCAGAGTTGACTCTCCTTGTAGTACCGTCAGGAGTAACTTCTCAAAAATTTAGTCGTGGGTCTGGACTACTTAGAGCGACATTTTATGGTCGTCGATACAGTGCGGCGTGACCTGCAGTTTTCTCCACCCAATGAGTGTTCTTACCCAGCCAAGTTGAAAACTAAGCCTGGTTTCGACATGCAGTGTGCGGTGAGAAACTTGAATGAAATCAATATTCCTTGTAACCATAGAACATTAGTTAAAGCAAAAGCGGCTAACTTGTCTATTCCCGATGACACTTGTGGTTATATTCAGCAGTTTCATGTAGTCTCTGTAGAGGGTTTGGACGTTGAAGTTGCTTATTCTATGGCACGGGTTATAAATGGACATGTAGTTATTGAAATGATGAATTTGAATCCATGTATAGTAACCGTGAGGCCTAAAACAAATCTTGGGATGGTCATTGCTAGCACAGATGAGGGATATGCTATATAGATGAGGTGTCGGATGCAAAAGAGAATATGGGTGACATGTTCGATTTTTCAGATGCAGACCTAACAAGTGAGCAGGTAGATAAAGTTAGAGTAATGATTAATAGACATCATAGGGCTATTTCAAAGCATGCACATGATTTAGGATGTACGTCTACAAGTAAGCATGCAATTGATGTGCAAGAACTTGCTCCAGATAAGCAACGTTACCGACGGCTTCAGGGTTCTCTTAGATACGAGGTTGAATTAGAACTTAAGAATTTAGAGAAGTGAGGTATTATTGAAAAATCCTCTTCACCTTTAGTGTTAATCCACAAAAGCGATGGCACATTAAGACTTTGCATTGATTATAGACGCTTAAATGCAGTTACGAAACCAGATTCATTTCCTCTACCTAATTTAATAGATGCTCTGTCCAATTTGCAAAATACTAAATTTTGCTATTGCTATTGTTCCATCAGTTCTATACCTTTGACCACCTCCCCTAATACCCCTTTAGCATCCATATCGTTTCTTCTTTGATTTAGTGCTGGTCTCTCTAAAGTTGTTTTTGCATTTTATCGCGACGAAACCAAACAAATACACTGCCTCATTTATTATAGTAAATTATAACCATCCCAAAACACTCCCTTCAAATATTCATTACATAACTACATTGGAGAAGGATAACTTTAAATGGAAGCAACTGGTAAGCAAGCTGTCATTAGCTGAGGTCACCCACCTGCAACAGCAAGGAACTTGTCAGCAGCATTGTAGAGCGCCCAGAAGTTGGGAGCCCAGTAGGCGTGGCTGAGGCCGCGCTTGAACGGGAACAGGCGCGACAGAACCTGCACGCACATCTTTAGGCTTGAAGAACAGGAACAAGCGCCACAACACCTTACACAAACATGTTTACGCTTGAAGAACAGGACCAGGCGCCACAAAACCTTATACAAACATGTTTACGCTTGAAGAACAGGACCAGGCGCCACAAAACCTTACATAAACATGTTTACGATTAGAGAATAACAGGTGCGACAGAGCCTGACGTAATCAGGTTTATGCTTAAAGAACAGGAAGAAGCAGGACTCCTGGAAACACATGAGTTGAAGCCACACAAAACTGAGGAGACTGTTGTGTATTTCCAAATTTAGGAAAATATGCATTGATATGCTGCAAAATTCTGAAGCACACTGTGAATATAAAATAAAATTTTGTACATGACTCAAGATCCGCCGCACCTGCCCAGTCTGCCCCAGCATCACAAAAGGTCCAAAGGCAGCAGCTGCTACAGCCACGGCAGGGACTGCCAGCTGCACCATGGCTTTGATAGACACTTTCCACAGCACTTTACCAGCTCCTGGTAGTCTGCAACAGCAAACATCTCACATAAGAAGCTTAACAAACAACATGCAAAAAATAACAATCCTAGTGACTAAAAACATGGCTGCTGAAAACGGTGGAAAAAATTGTCTATACCTCATTTAAGGTAAATGACAAATTCATCAAAATACAATACTTTGCAGATAATACTATCATAAAAATAATATTGCAAATTAATTTCCATATGTATTAATATTCATGAAACTGCTCTATAAAACCTGTTAACTGTTCATTTATCCACTATTGAGGAAAAAATGTTATAGTATTTATTTAAAAATGTCAGAACAAAATCTATGATACTAGAAATGAATACAGATTAGTTACCTATGCAGGCAGTGCGAGCGTAGCATGTAGACCAGTAGAGCTGGCGCCATGTACAGGTAGATGTGCTTGAGGCACAGCAGCACACTGAACCACAGAGTAGCTTCCACATTACGGCCCTGTACAGCACAAAGAAAGATCTACAAAATCTATTGAAAATTATTCCTAGAGTAAATGATTTAAGAAAAATTAGCTGAATAACCTCTGATACCAAATTAACTATTCGTGTTGATACCTTTTCTGATTAAATTTAACCTACCCTTATAACCTCAGAAAACTAAGATTAATAAGACCCTCATTGGATGAAGTTAGAAACTACCATATCTATCAACACTGCCACAGGGCCATCATAAAAAATATACAATTATTTAAAAAAACACTTATTTTAAAATCACTCATGTACATCATAGTTTATGTACTTAAAATGCTATTATAACAGACAATGATCTAATTCAAAGATGCTCTAAAGAATCTTGATAGCATTCCTAGACTGAAGTTCAGTCACAGTGAAATGCTCAATAAACAAACCAGGTGTCTCGTGTAACAGCAACCAGTCAAAAGTGAACAGTTCTATTGTTGATGAGAAATTAAAACAGAACAAGAACATACTCAACATACATTGGCAAACAAATAATAAATAAATTACAGAACCTACCATAATATTGACTTATTCTTTGATTAGCCTATTTATAAAATCAACTATTATCCAATCAGTATACATAAATAAAATGGTTATCAAACTTGCAAAGGCTTTTTATTTGCATACCATATAAGTTAATACTACAAGTCCACCGAGAAGCACCTAATGCATGTCAGTGACTGAGAAGAAAGATGTTCAACTCATTTAATACAGACAGTTTGAGACTCAGTTCATTACTTATGTATGTGTATCAACTTGAACAAAACGTTATGAAGAGAACAGTGGAACCACAGTTATGATACTGAGACCATTATTACTTGCCAATGAGTAGAGACATACAGCTTCTATAATGAATGCCTTTAAGATTTTTCCTCAATTGCCTAATAAATATCTCTGTAAAATACATGTTCCTAATACATGCAAGACAATGTTCTATGGCAGTGGAAAGAGACAAAGAAATGGTGCTAACTTGCAGCATCCGAGCATAGGTGAGAAAGAGGAAGCCCATGAGGAAGCCATTATACTGGAAGTGGATGTGGTCGACCAAGAGCAGGCCGCAGTTACACACCAGCAGCACAAACACAGGTTCAACTAGCCCCACTCCATAGCGGCGTCCTACTTCTAAGCAACATCTGTATTGAAAATGAATATTTTCAATTTTGTGCTCATTGAACATATGATTGTCACAGAACACATATAAATGGTAGGTCAGAAATGCTAATTACTTGCAAAGAAAATTAAGTCAGTAGGATTACATTATCTTTTCAATTATTTTGAAGGCTTTATTATCGTACCAATGTTTACAAAGTCAAAAACTATACATCAACTTCAAATTATGCTTTAGAAGTGATTAACTCATCTGAAAGAAATATTTTCCCATGATAAACATGACAGACCCATACAAGAATTTAGGATAATGAGTGGGTCACTACAAACAGTAAAATAATTAAGTGATGTAGCCATGGAGTACTTCAAAACCTAAACAACTGATGTTTTAATGCTTCATCTAGTGAACTGATGCTTTTAAAAATGTTAAGTTTTAACCAAGATAATGTCTATGTTTACAATCAAGATAGCATTTCATAAAGTGGTAACTTTGTAACTTACAAACGAGCAGACCAAGCAAAGAGTAGATCAGTAACAATAACAGAGAGCCGCTGAAACAGTACGGTCATGGAGGATGAGTAGTTGAGGCTTTCAACATGAAGCATTGCTGGATCAAAAAATACAGCAACCTGGACAAAAATAAATGTTAGAAAGATATGAGATTTTGGACTAACCTTGTGATCATTCAGATCCATAATAAATTATTGCCAAAATAATATCATATATATATTGATGAGCATAACCAAAGATATATATATGTAAGTGCATTACCAAACATTACAGTATAATAAATCATCATTTTGGTAAAATTCAGACCTTTGGAACCAGAAAAAAAGAGAGCTTGACTCATAAAGGTTTAAGCACTAAAAATAATTGAAAGTAACAAACCTTAGCCAAAAGCCACTCAAACCAAGCAAAGAGTGGAGGATAATCCAAAGTCCATTCTGAAGTTGTGTCCACATACCACTGGTTGATTGGCAAGCTGTGAGTAATGGCCAGCCAATTACGATGTACTTCAAAGTCTGTTGAGTAGCTGCAAATAGGGTATACATATTAGCAAAATATACTACCAAACATTCACCAGAGGAACCAGTAATACTTTAAAGGAACTTTTGATATTTCAATTAACTAAGTGTACAAGTAAGAAAGTTGTTAAACAAGTGCAAAAAATTATTTACTCTGTACTTTTCAAAATATTCTCTTATATGAATGCTCCTGTTTAAATAAAGTCTCTTATAACCCTTTCTTAACAAGATTTCAAGTTCAGTTAACAAGTGACTTCACACAAGTTCAAATGCTCAGATTAGTGCATTATGGAACAATATATCAATTACACTTTTATACCCATCAATTCTTATTCTTCTATCCCTTTCTTTGAGTATTAGATACCAGAAATTCAAAGGTGTTAATATACAGATATGTATGCATTCAAACTGATTGTATTGCAATTTTATTTTGAAGCTTTTGATTGTTTCAATGGGTACCACATTGAAAGAATGACAACAACAACAATTGAATAAGAAGCTACTGACAGCAACTAAGCCAGGGGTGGGTAAACTCTTACAAGGCAAGGGCCACATCAGTGGGTCATGAACAGTAAAAGAGCCTCATGTTTTGGCTCAGGTATTACTCTTTAAGATAATACAACAATCAGGCAGAATGATTAATAAAAAAAACAAATTCAAATTCCAGCATAAGTTATTTAATTAAGAAATATAGCCATGCAGCCAGTGGGTTGTAGTTTGTTCACCCCTGACCTAAGAAAAGATTATAGAGCAGCAAAACTGAAAACTAATAAGAAGAATAAAAGGAATATAATGCATATATGCTATTATATGTTTGATGAAATCTTATACTTTGAAGACTCCATAAGTCCTACTAGTCAAGTAGAAACTGCTTGACTAAGAACTTGTGCAGCTTGCTAAGCTATTAAACACATAATATAATACAGCAAGGAGTGAGTCTGCCTGACAGCAAAAATATTTTTATCCATTCATGAGAAGAGATATCAATGAGAAGAGACACACTTTACACTAATATCAATGACACACTTTAAACATAGTCACAATTACCCACACTGCAGAGAGTAGGAAAAATTCTAATATCTCAAGTGCCAATATTCTACTTGGAAATTACCTCCCAAAAAATCTTGGCATGTAATTATATTTACATCTGCTTTTTCATAGCAAACAGGTAACACTTTATGTAAACATCATAAATTTCGAAGCTATTCAGGCTTAAACTAGCAATTAGATAATCAAATCAACTATGCTATAGAAACTAACATAATTCTCAAATCAATCCCTTTCTTTTAAGTATAATTCTAAAATTTCAGAGTAATTTACTAAAAATCTGGTCTTTTATCAATCTAAATTTCTATTGCAAAGAGTGGAAGATTTCATATTTTACTCATTATTTCATGTTTGAGGAACAGCTGTCAGGTAGCTACATTCATGCATTCACATTTATTCCAACAATAATAAAAAAGTACACTATAATTTTGGACACTTTAATATTGAATTGGTAAACAAAACAGCACAATAAAACTCTTTCAATGATATACTAAAACTAAACGTATTGAAACACTCTTGGTTTTCATGAACTGCAGTTTGACTAAGAAGAAAGATGCCAAAATAGCTTGTTAGCATTAAGCAATATTAAGCAGTGATTTTTTTATGAAATTATATAAATTCCTTACAGTACACACTCATATGTGAGCTTTGATGAAATATATATTCTCTGTTCAATGTTTTTCAATAAAGCTTAACGAAGTCAAGCATATGTACAATTGATAAAAATTTATGAAAAGCACAAATAAATTAATTACCAAGATGAGTATTGTAAATTTCTATATTCAGTCAAAGAACATATCTGAAATCTTGAATAAATTACATATATGATTGTATAAAAATTATTTCCTATCCAAGTAATGACAGAGAGATTCCATTTCAGTGACAAATACTTACTAACAAGGTAGAAACAACAATTTTACACAAGAAATTCCAGCAACAATGCGTAAAAACTGATAGTTTGTAAACATTTTGAAATTTGAAGTAACTTTTGAGTCATTAAGAATTCGATCAAAGTTGTTTAACCACGAACATAACTGAAATTTACAAAATGTAAACAAACTGATTCAAAGTTTTAATTGACCCGGTCCAGTATTCCGGACTACAAGAACTTGTGACGAGAATCTGGACTCTATTCATTAAAGAATAATATTTAAAGATTCAAGTATTATATTGTATGAAAGGTCTGCAAGTTAAAACTTTGAAACTATTTTCCTGTTTGAATAAACTCAGACTGCTCATGCAGGTATTAAACATAAAGAGCTGTGACCTGGACTGATTCTAACCACGTCGTGGCTAATCGCTATTTATATGCCTCAATTGTACTGTACTTTTGATTTTTCCGATGTACTTTTTTATGGTTGCTTAACTATTTCTACTGCACTACTGTAGTCGAGTGGTGAGCGGCCTGACGTGCTTCAAGTCTCTTTTTCGAGTTCTCAGGCAGCACTCAAATTTTGCCCAATTGTGCTAGGAAAGACCATAAACATTGATTTCACTATTTCCTCAAACTTTCAACTCATTTCTACGAGCCTTTACTTTAACTCACGAAGTAAGAAAAACAGGAACAGTTGCTGGGAGCATCATCACAAAATCGAAAAATATCGGACTCAAGAATTATAAAATCGATCTATATGTAATGTGTTTTTGATTGCAACAAGAAACTACGGAAAAAATAAGAATGGAAGGAACAATAAAAGGCATCATGCTCACCATCTGTTTACTGCAATCATTTCAGACTTTTGACTCAACACCCACAAACCAAAAACAAAGCAAATTTATTAGTTTTAGTGTATTCTAAACTAAATTAAACAATATCAAGAACCATTCATTAGTGAATAAAATTAGTAACTTTGTTCGCGTATAATGAAACCCGAAAAAACTAATCACTTGTGTGGCAAAAATTGTTTAGCTATGCAGAAGAGGAGGTAAAACTGAGATGTAAATGACTAGAAAAGACAAAAGTATAAATAGATAATATCAGCAGGCCATGTGACTCACAGTGAATGCAGGTCAAAACAACGTTCAAAATGAAACGTTGCACTTGATCAATCCAAGAAAGAGTTGCCGAACCACTTGAACGCCATCTTTGTGATGAAAGTTAGCTCTGCTTTGAAGATAAACAAAAGAAATTACAACTGCAAAACCTAATCATAATGTCTACCTAACACTTTAACTGCTTCTCGAGGACTCACGGTTACTCAACAATTGAGATAAAAAAGCCAATGAAGCAGTATAGGAAGATTTTTTCCCAGATCACTCAAACATAACACGAGCCAACAAGGTATATTTTCTGAAGATCACGCAACATCACACAAGTTAAGTGTACAATTATACTTTGCGTTTCACATTCAAAGCGAAGTTCAGTTCGTAGTTTCACATGAGCAACACTAACGTCTTCCTCCCGCACCGCTTTTGTTCGAGCGCCTGCTGCCCTTACTACCACGACTGCCTGCTGAGGTCTGAGAGCTGGCGTCGTAATCTGCAGCAGCACCATCTAGGACGGTGGCTTGATCAGGTCTGCCTGCTATCTCATGCCCTCTGTTGCTGCGCTTGCTTCTGTTGCTGCCGCGGCTGGTGATGCTTGCAGATCGCTGAGGGTCTCGCTGTTGTGCAGAGTCCGTGTATTGGTTGTGCCAGAAGCTGGGATCTCTGTCGGGGCTTTTGGACCACTCGTGATCAGTCACGGGACGAGACGAGTAAGGCGTTGAGTCACTCACCACACTCGAGCTTGCGTTCGTAGACCAAGTCAAGTCTTCGTCAAAACTCTCGTTTTTGTTGAGTGGAGGGAAGTCTGATTTGAGAGGAGGGAAATCTCCACCTGTAATGAACATACATGAGCACCAAACCCAAGACACACAAAATAAAAGTTAAATAGAAAATTGTGGAATTCCGCAGGCCCGATAAAAGGAGTTGCATTTATACAATCAAATAAACTTCAGGGAAAAGCCATAACTTGGTCTATCGACAAAACAGCTGCAGACACGGTGGAATATGTATAAACTCACCAGTTCCCGTGGAAATTCCACGATTTAGATTTGAATTATTTAAAATTATTATAAAGATAAATGCATTGAAAATTTACGACAAATTATTGTTTTGAATGAATACTTTTCATTTATACATCCAGGACTTCCATTGTGCATCTTAACTAACGATAACGTGGCCCAGATAGTACCCGTTAAAATTCCTTGATTTAAAAATGACAAAATTTAGGATCTATGAAAAAATACATTTTTCAATTTTACCCGTTGTACTATCAGAATCTGAATATTTTTCATGACTATATACAGAACTTGAATTCTGTACCTTTTCTATCGATGACATGGCCGTGTAAGAGAAGAAAACTAATAATGGAAAAAATTTGAGTATTTTATAGTGATCCGCCGCCTTTGGTATCCACAATACAATGCATATAGTACATGCATACCCATTCAGATTTCAGTTCAATAATTTTTCTTAGTAATAGATAGGAAGTAATTGGACGGACACACACAGATGCAGAGAGAGAGAGCGACAGAGAGATGGAGATACATAGTCTATTATATACATAGATAAATAGAAAGAACTAACCGAAGGTAGACGAGATGGCCGTAGACGACACGGAGTCAGCAACAGGAAGGTCGTACTTTTTCTGAAGGAGGTCAGCGTCCTCAGGCATGATGTTGGAGTACTGCTCCTGGGCGGAGGGGCGGGGGGGCTCCCGCACCTTCAGATGTATGCTGTACTGCTGGTCCAGGCCCAGGTAGCCGTCAGACGTGAAGTACAAGTTCAGCACCACGTTACCTGATTGCAGACCCAAAACCCAAAAATTAACATTAAACAGAGCATTTAATATACCTAATTGGTCAATTTTGAGGAGCACCTTTCCAATGAACATCAATTACCACTCCCTGTAATTCGTCACTGAGGAGCGCCAATTTTCCAAGTTACATAGACGAAGACAGACGCCATTGGAATATTCCTAAGTAGCTCAACAATCCTACATATCACCCGAGCAGTGCTAAGTCCCTCAAGATAAGATACAAAATGAAAGTTCTGCATATATTTATTTAAAAGACAATAATTCATCGTAAATATTTTATACATTCGTGATTATAATACTTTTAAATTAGTAAAATCTAAACCGTGAAATTTCCACGGGAACTGTCTTGTTATTACAAATTCACAAAGCAAGCTGTACCTTTCACTCCCTGGATAGCGCTTATTTAGCATAGTTCCTGCAAAACAAAGATGCTCACACTGAGTAGTCACCTCACATGATACACTGACATGCACTGCTACGCTCTGAACACTGTGGACGCCACAACACTAGGGGGTCCAGAGCCTCCGCACCAGACAACTATTTCAGAGCTACAGCGCTACCCCAGCACCACTAGTTCCTTACCAAGAGGTCTAAACACCAAGCACCCGTGAGTTCTAAACACACTACTAGAGTACCGAGAGATTTCTAGCTTACTCAGCAAATTTGGAATAGTTCTACACACCGAACAAGTTAGCGCAGTTTCCGCCTTCTCAAAGCATTACACATTGCTAAGACTGCAGCAACTATCTGATTAGAAATATTCGTAATTAACGTAGAACTAGGGCATGGATTCTTTGGGCGTTCAACCAATTTACGGAATTGCTTAAACGGTACAACTCGAAGAGAAAGTAGCGGGTGATGCCTGGCTTTAAAACACACTGCAGCCACGCACCGAGCTGGTCTGGTGCCGTGAAGTTGAGGACGTGCTGGGCCCGACCCTTGAAGGGCGACACCCGCTTGAGAGCGAGCAGTTCCTGCGTGTCTGTCTCCCCCAGCACCAGGAACCAGCCTTCGTCCCGCGGCTTCGGGAACTTCGGGGCGTGAGTGCGACCACTTCCAACCTACCAATAACGTAAGTCAGTAAATAAAAACACTTGCCACTCTTTCAGGCAGTCGAGAACATACGTCAGGGAAGAACACTTACTCTTCAGCGAAAACAAAAAAACAAACTTCTGTATGTAAGAATACATTCTTCAACAAAAACCTTATTAAAAATTGAGATCCTCTCGCTTTCGCATGTTTATCCTTCATTAAAACATGACGTACTTGCTATTCGGCTTCAGCTCCCACTATTGAGAAATTATCCAAAGTTAATCAATGAACCATGGAATTCCAAGTGTAAACAGAGAGAATTTGAGACCCAATTTAGGATTCTTACTGATAAACTAACAGTGGTGTCTCGCATAACAATCCCAATGATCGGAAACGCAACGAATTATAATTCGTTACTTGAAAAATGTCAAAAGGAGAAGCAGAGACGAAATTGAGCGTTCTTATGACTGTCCAGGACTAAGATGCTTTATTATGCGTACTTTATTTGCGTACCGCACAGGCTTTCAAGTTTTATTTCCATGTAGTAAAGAAAACAAGAAAATTAAATTACGAAGCTGGAATTTTAATTTTAGCTTACGAAAACACGAGCCAAAATACTTGATCAACTCACTACTAAATAGTTGACAACATTAACCTTAGAATTGCAACTCCATTTCAGAAGCGTGGAAAGCGTGGTAACTAGGGAGAAAATTGCCCCAGGTTATCGTTCTAGGATTAAGAGTATGAACTCTACACGTAACGGTGTGAAGTAGGCCTTGAAGAATGCTATGGACTTCAATTAGTACAAATGCTAAGGCAGGACGTCTGTGCCATCACATATGGTGTACACTGAGTTACGATACGAGGGACGTGTAGCCAGCAACCAGACCTTGTTGAGGCGCCTGAGGAAGACCACAAGCGAGTAGTCGGCCCCTGCGTAGACGGGCAGCCACTGGGCGGGGCCTGTCCTAGAGTTAGGGTTGCGGGTGTCCACGATCTCGTCCTCGTCTCCACCCTGCAGCACAACGCTCACTTCCACCCTAGGAAGGCTCTGGATCACCTGCTCGTAACACAGCACGTTAGTTGTCTTTCAGGTACTGTTATAGTTTCTTGCATCTATATGTTAAGGTTAGTGATGAACAAAATTGTTGATCATACACCTACATTGCAGGACAAAGAAACACCTTAGTAGCAACTTTTAATATACTCAAGCAAGGCTGCAAGTCATAAGGTCCAATCTGAAGTATGTATACAAATTGGCTACTACAATTTTAGATTTTGACATTGATATAGCAGAAGCGCCATTCATAAGGCATTAATTTTAATGTTTTCCTCACTACATGAACAAGCACCTAACAATTGATTATATGTATTGCTTTTTGTAGATCATGAATTATTGTACGTTGTCTGTGTCCTGTGTACCTATTCTACACCATTATTGATATTATTTGTGCTTATTTTGGAAGGAACCGTCTAAACCTTCCGGGTGTCAGAGTGATTACTAACAATAGATTAACGTAGATCTCTAAACGTCAAAAAACGTTATATAGACCTATTAGTCTACGAGGTTTAGCATGTAAGTTTTATTATAGCATTGATTTCTTATTTTCGATGAATTATATGCACACATTCACCCGTAATATCAACATCCAAGAACACATCTGGCGACGCAAGCCGTGATCATATAATGTCACTAGATTTCAAAGTTTTAGAGCTGAATATTGCATATTAGAGTGGGATACTACAGTGTACATAATAGACATTTCAACTTCGAGGCAAGTTACGTGTGCCACAACCTGATTTGCAGGGATTACTGCTTATTTAAGTAACGAAGAAAAAACATTAATGCCATCACCTATTTACATATAATTATCCAATTACAGAAATTCTTCACCTCGATGTTGGTTTCAAGGTACAAGTTTCGTTAAAAACAGAGCAATTTTTATTCACTTTCAGACTGTTAGTGTCCCATGCAATACAACGAAATTAACACATTCACTGCGTATAGTTATTTAAGCAGTATTCCCTGTTAACACTTTTGGTACACGGGTGTACCAATACGCAGGGAACGTGTTAAAACAAGAATGATTACTCAGAACAAGGAGTGTACGAAATATTTTCAACTAAAGAGCAACACAATTAATGCAACGAAGAACGCAACAATGCAGAAACATCTAATCAAGAACAACGACAGCAACATAACGTTTTCGTTGTGGACTTGGATGACACGAGGCCTGAGCTCAAATCATCCACCTTACAGACCATGTCTGCCTGCACAGTGCACCCACCTCACAGACCATGTCTGCCTGCACAGTGCACCCACCTCACAGAGCGTGTCCACCTGAGCAGTGCTGAGGTCATCCCCCAGCATGGCAGCCAAAGCAGTGGCGGGGCTGCGCTCACCACCTGCGGTACAGGTACTTGCAGTGCGTCTACATACGGCCTACAGCGAACCACACATATACATATACTTTACGTATCACACATGCATCAATATTACACAAAATATCTGAAAGTACGGAGAGTGGCCAGAGTACATCCCCAAGGGCATGCTAAATGATTAGAGAAACGTTTTTCAAATGACTTCATGCATCAGTCTTGTCTGCTCACGGAGAAGCATCAAACTCTACTCAGTTTCTAGAGTCGCACACACGATCAGTCTCAGCAAGATCCAGTAAATTATTAAGTACTCCCCATCAGCTATGTAATCTCGCATGAATTAGGACAATTTCATGAAACGATCCAAAAAAAGATAAGAGCGCCTAAGTGTGCAAAAACATCTAACCTATGCAGATGATAAGACAATCTTTGTAGACAGAAAATAAACATAATATATAACCAGTTTAAGTAACATACTATGTGAAAACATAAAAGGGCTAGAGCGAAAAAAAGTGCAGTTCAATAGCTTCACCGTTCTAGGAATGTACATCTTCAACATTTCCAAAAGCTACACATAAACTACTTACAAAACAAGTCCGAACTCTTACTACATTTCTCGTGATATCTAAAATTTGTTTTAGGATTTATCCCTTCAAAAAGTCCCCACAAAGACTACAGGGGTGACCTCACAAGTATCTTCTCCACAAAGGCATGAACAAAGTTTACACTGTGACACCAGACAAACACACTCAACGGGCTATTTCAGCTTCAAAAGACCTGCTTCAAAGTTT
This sequence comes from Trinorchestia longiramus, assembly GCA_006783055.1. NCBI lineage: Eukaryota > Metazoa > Arthropoda > Malacostraca > Amphipoda > Talitridae > Trinorchestia > Trinorchestia longiramus. Next base: position 114,372 of record VCRD01000259.1, read on the forward strand.
ATAGTAATATAAAGTTGAGGTTCACATGGAGGAGGATGTCTAACCTCTGCATGAAGCAAGGCAGTGGTCCAGTTCAGGCAGGGAGAGGATGGCAGCGCCAGTCTTGGGATGCCTGAAGGCAGCGAGTGTGGCGGGGGAAATGTAGGGCAGCGTGAGTAGGGTGCAGTCCGTGTGCCACCGTGCCTGAATTTTAACATTCTATATTATTTCCATCATCATAGTATTAAATATTGTTCCCATCATCATGGTATAAAACATTGTTCCCATCATCATGGTATAAAACATTGTTCCCATCATCATGGTATAAAACATTGTTCCAACAGTCATGCATTTGATATTATGACATTATCACTACTTCTATTATTCCTACTTATGAATATCAATATATGAACCTATTCATCTTTCCCAATTGAAAACAAAATTAAATGAAGCAATTTCTTACAACGTCAACTATCAAGGAAATTGAAAAAACTCTTTAAAAGTCACTATTTGAAAACGTTGCCACGATGGAGAAGCACAACCCACTATCCTCCTTACTCTCGTATTTAAATAAGTGGTGGAAACCAGCATTTACCTGCGTGATCATCTGCATGAGGATCTGCACTCGCAGTGACGTAGACAGCCACCCCGCACTCGCTGCCATATCCAGCATGGCCTGCAGGATCCTCAGACTCTGGTCCAGCACAGATTTCGTGTCCGTGAGGTAATCCACTGAGGGAAGAGGCAGACGCTGCATGTATGCCTGCAGCAGCAAAAACGTCTTTGTGTGCGGAGAGTCGTACGTGCAAGCGCTCACAGGCAGAGGACACTGCTTTGCTAGCTGCTCATTGAGGTTGTCTTCGTTGTGCCTGACGGGGAGCTCGGCGTACTCATGAGCCAGCGTCATCAGCATGAACAAATCTTCGATAGAGATGTCCCTGGTGAGGGTGTCCCTGAACAGCTGGATGGTTCTGTGAGACAAGTAATAGAAGGAGCTGATCTTGCCTAGAGTCGTGGCTTCAATCGTGCGACTGTCTTCTCCAACCTCGAGGCAATATGAGGCCTCCAACTCGCTCACAGCCTTGTCCACAATATCAGATAGGAATTGATTGATGATGTTGGCACATCCTTTCATGGGCTGACCCTCTTCATTATCCTCTAGCCCATAGAAGGAGGGGTTCTGCACGAGTCTCCTGAAGAAGTAAGTCCAAGTGAGATAGTCGAGCGCTTCTTGCTTGCTGGAAACAGTGCCTGCTACAATTTCAGCGTTGAGGTGATCAGGCAGCACCTCTACCAGGTGTGACTCCACAGGGAATGGTTCGTACAAAAACTTTTTGTAGAAGTGCTTCTTCTGGTCATGAACGAGGATGACGGCTACGCCCTGGTCATCAAACTGAGGGCGACCGGCACGCCCCATCATCTGCAGCACGTCTGTGATGGGAAAGTCGACATATCGTCCTGTTTTGCCGTCGAAATATTCTGTGCCCTTAACAACCACCAGATGGGCAGGGAAGTTGACGCCCCAAGCCAAGGTTGAGGTAGTCACAAGAATTTGGATTTTACGGTTCACAAAAAGTTCTTCAACAAGCTTTCTGTCTTTTTCGACGAGACCGGCGTGATGTATACCCACACCAAACGAAAGGCACAGTCTCAAGTTTTCATCTTTCACTGTAGAAATGAGCTGGTCCAACTGCAGTAAAATGAGACACGTAAGAAGATGAAATGAAGATAGAGATAGTAAAGCTAAACATTCAAGGCAAAACTCATTCATCCGAGACAATGAAAAAAACTCATTTATGGGCAAAACAATTGAAATACTAACAAAGTAACATTCATTTTATGTATTGCACTCAGTGACACACATTTATAAGAAGTATTTCTCACAATTTAAAATACGTAGATATATCCTTAATTCACAGACTGTGCTTTTTTAATCATACAGGATAAAGCTGCGACTCAGACCTCGTGTTCAGGCATGTGCAGCCACTGCTTGGGGTTGTCTTCAGTGACAACGAAGCCCATAAGGTCAATGGCAGTAAGGCGCGTCTGCCTACGTGACGACACGAACACCAACACGGGCTTGTCGGGGGAGTGTTGCCTGATGGCCTTGAAGGTTGGCTTGTTCATGGTGGCCATGCGGGGGCAGTAGTGCTTGCCTGGGAAGCCAGCGATGTGCACCTCAAGAGGCACAGGCCGCACCGACGGTCGGAAGTTGAACAGTCCAACCTGCATGCAAGGTGCACACACACTTGATACGTACACAACGGTATTTATGAGACTTACAATGTTGAATTATAACAGCATTGTCTGAAGTTCTAGAAACAGAATAATTCGTCGGCCAGTCTCCATCTCTGCACGCGTTAGCATCAACTGCCTTATAATTCTTTTTCAACCATGGTTTTTCACATAATACAAATTATGTGATACAATGAACCTTCTGCCATAATTCAAGAGTCACAAGATCCTGTGAACTATAGAATGAACAGCAAAAATATGTTATGACGAAAGCTAGGAGCCCTCACCTACAGTCATGGCTCCTAGAAGCTCCATAACACCGCTTATGTCATGAGGTCTGACCAACTCTACCACCCATCATTTACTTGGCGACACACTTCAGCTGCAGAACAGGGCAGGTAGCAACAACATATCCCCGTCATTCATAACTACATTACATGTGGCTACACTTCAATCCCTTCCCAACGATGGTCAATTTAAACCTTTCACAACGTTAACATTTTCCTGTGTTACTTCAAATACAGTCATGATTTGAAACTATACTTGCATTATTTTACACAGCACTTAGAACACCTATATTACAATAAAAGACTGGTTTTATTGAATTTGTAACATTGTATGGAAAAAACACTGACACTATCCAATTCCTAGTTAATCCTCTTCAAGACTACGTTAAACACCTAGAACTCAACACCACACACTGACGTTGCGGATGCCGAGCCAGTCGGCGAGGTCTCTGGCGTTGGCGACGGCGGTGCTGAGCCCGACCACACGCAGCTTCCTCTTTGTGTGACTCGAGATGAAGTTGGTACGTGACACTATCACCTCCAGCACGGGGCCCCTGCCCTCGCCTGTACACACGGGTAACCCAATGAATTAATCCACATATTGTGAAGATCGCAAAAATCCGGTTGATGACGTCCATAACCTTCATGGGTGGTTTCAGTTGCAGGTTTACAAGGGAAACTCGTTCGTCTATAAAGAAGTATTTTGAATTCAGTTATTTCCATATGTGCAGTCTCAAGTTGATGGTCGCAAACGTGGTATATTAAGCTTAATTATGTCATAAAACTTCCTCGCCCAAAATAATTCCTTAAAATTAAACTCATCTTAAGCGATTTGAATTTCTACTTCGATCACCAATTACAACGAACAGAATTCCAGCGGCAGCGTAGTGACTACCCTGTCTCGAGTATCTAGAATATTGGGGACATGAGATAGATAATTATCATAGCAGGAACCACACTCAGTTTTGATCTACATAAATCATTTCACATCGAAATTGTGAAGTAGCAGCGAAACTAGCAACAGAAGGAGAGCAAACAAATACTGAACCGATCAATTTTACAAATTATGTGATGCAGCTCATAACACACGGGAATTTGATAAGAAGTTACTTACCGAGCATGTGTATTTCATCAATGACGATGAGAGCGACTTTCTGAACGTATTTCCTGGTCTGCCAGGAACGGGAGATGCCGTCCCACTTCTCAGGCGTGGTAATGATCACACTGGAAGCCTGTATCGCTTTCAGGTCTGGCGACACGTCGCCAGTCAGTTCCACCACGCTGCGGCCTGCACGTGTTCCGTAATGTAAATGTTCCATCAGTAATGGACTCTACATGGAAAACTAACTTAACCCTTTAATACTTGGATTATGATGTGCTGGAATATAAAATTATTTTATAGTGAAAATGAATTATTAAGAGCTTAAATAACACAAACAGTGCAATAGTTTTAAAATGTTTCTTTACTAACTAAAGTTATACGTTGCTTTATTCTTACATGGGGCAGATGTCTACATCTTTAGTACCCAAACAATGGTTTTAAAGTTATTGTAGTCTTTGCTGTTGAAATTGTTAATATCACTGCATTCATGCGCTCTGAGGTAAAAATGGCCACTTCCAACCAGACAAACCCAAGTGTTGCTGAAATCTCTCCTTCCAGTCCTCGACACGCTCTCGTACAAGCGCCTTCATGGGGGCGATGTAGACCACCTGAACGACACAGACAACACTCTTACTAGCACGTCTTCACTTTTGCAAACCTACGGCCCTGTTACTTATGCAAACCTACGGCCCTCATTCCTCATTATGATATACGTCCTGCTTATGAGCTTATTCGAAGATATTTTAGAAAATGTATGTAAATTTAAACCTTCTGAGATACTACCTCTATCAACTCTATGGGCTCAATGGATGCCAAGAAGAAATATTTTTTCTACACAAAATAGTTGCCGAATACTTGTGAAACTGCAAAAACATACATCCTTTACTTTTCTTGAAGCTACACGGCTCAAACCCATCACAATAACTCTACTTGTTCTAAATTGAACTTTTGAATATTTTTAGAAAACTCGCAATAAATAAATATTTAAGTTTCTCGAATTATTACGCTCATTTTGATCTCTTTCACACTGACCATGGCCAAAATACACTTAATCGATCAAACAACTGTATCAAGAAAACTAAACAACATTACAAGGAGCAAGAAAAGCCTCATCACTTTGCTTGCACGCTAAGGAGCCACGCTTTTAGTTTAGGAGCTATCCTCGACTTCAGATATTTTACAGCTACTCACAAAAGTATATCATATCAATAAATAGGAGATATTTTAAATTAACATCGATCTTTTGCAAACAAAGCAAAAGACCAGTACGGTCTTCTTCATGGTGGCAAAATGATTTAGCGGAAAAAATTTAGCGAGAGCTAAACTACTGGAGGTCAAACCTTGCAGTCAGGCTGCTCCCTGAACACCCTGAAAATGGCTATTTCAGCAGCTATGGTCTTGCCGGAGCCCGTGGGGGCGCCAAGCAGCACGTTGTGGTCGGTGTGGTAGAGGGTGTGGAACAGCTGTGTCTGAATGGGGTTGAAGTGCGTGAACGGGTACAACATCTCGAGTTTGGCATCGCTCAGTGCAGTCACAGGCAGTGGGTCCAGGTCCAGCAGGGCTACGCACCATTAACGAAATTAAATTAGTTTTCTTAAAAACAAGTACTCCACAAGGACTAAATTTGATCGATTTCATTGGATTTCCAGGTAGCGAGAAAACTACGTAGCATCTGCAATTTCTCCATTGGAACGGCTAAACTACAGTCCTCTATAGGAGGAAAAGATACCCCAGTGTATCATTTTCAGTAACTAGCAACTGGCATAACACAAATATTAGTCTTAATACATAAATTATATGCATTGGCTTAGACAGCAACGGTTATACCATAGTAAACAAACACTACACACAGACCCCATACATGGAAAAAGAAAAAAATTACGATTACAAACCCATCAGAGGCAAAGGTAAATAATACTGAAGAACTTAGAGTAAGTTGAGCAACATTGAAGCCTTCACTTGCATTATTATTATCATTACTATTATTATTATCATATTCCTAATTTAACCACCGCAGACCTTCACTTGTATGTCTCCAAGTAAGATTGAAAGTTTAATTTGCGCTATCATAATCAATTGAAATGAAAAGGAAGCAAGTGAAGCAGCAGGGGCAGACCTGTGTGAGGAGGGTGACGCTCAGGCAAGATGAGATGCTGGAAGTTGATGACAGTACTGGTCTCGCACCCCAGCCACCGGTCACTGACTGCTCGCACGATGTACTGCGTGGGCAGCGGCTCCATGATGGGGATGGTGAACACGAGCTCCTGCTCTGCTTCCAGCAGCACCTGCTTCTTGGTGATGGTGAAGTGTTCGTGGTGGTACATGTGGTTGTTTTCAGGGTCCTCCACCCAGATGTAGTACGTCTCTTGCTTGCCGTGGATCCTGTCACACCACCTGCAGGCAAAATTTTATCTCATTAGCATCATAGTCGAAATATGATCGTGGGCAGTAAGTGAGATGGCCGTCTACCTCACACTTATAATAAAAGATTTCTTAGCCTTCGAGGAAGTAGAACGATGTGCGTCCTTGTAGCTCGTACGTGAGGGATAAACTAGTGAACTTACAATACACTTAGAGTTCATTTCAATCCATATATCGGCAACGAAGCAAATTAAACATTTTTTCCTTTCATTCGATAATTGTCAGAAAAAATTTAAACTACATTTAGTATACATTCAAGATTTACAAGCATACATTCATTACATAAGCACAGTAAAAACGAGCAACGCAGATAGTAAAATATAAACTTTACTTTTCAGCTTAGCATTATTTTCAGATAACCAAAAGCTTTATTTTACAAAAAATATGTTCAAAGTCATCGTGACATCTGAAGTCCACAAAGAAACAAAAATAGAATAACTGAGTCCGAGGACAAAAGTCAGCTGACCTGAAGTCGGCGAAGATGGAGAGCCTGACTCGGAGGACGGTACGTGTGATGGGCTGCGTGGTGGCGTCCAGCGACAGCAGCGGGAACTGCCACGCGCAGCTACGCACTTCCTTCCCCATGCGCTCATGGCGGAGCAACATGCCAATTTCCTTGGCGTCCATGTCTCTGATTTTTTCTACTGTAAGTCTTTTGGACTCGATTTTGTTAAGAACTTCCTGCGGCAGTTTGGAGAACTGGTGCATGGGGCTCTGGAAGCTCCAGAGCTGGCGCTCCAGCATCTTGGCCATGGTGAGCAGGCGGCCCGCAAGCAACGGCCAGTTCTTGTGCAAGACGATCTCGAACAGCGCGCGAGTGATGCGCACCGAGTTCTGTGTAGCATATAGCGTTCAGACAAAATAAACTATTGATATGGAGGAGGTAGACTACATGCAGCACACGAAATTTAAATACAGTCAAGGACGTATTATCCACTCTTCCCAAAATAAAAGAGAATCTGCACCATTCGAGAGCAAAAGCCTAATCTATGTAATTCATGAGACAATCGAATGTAGCAATTTTGGAATATTCAGAACAAGTTAATGTCATTTTCCATGCGCACTTTATAAGCTTGATCTTATACTTAAAAGAAAGAATTGCAGCCAGTAACATGAACGTACTTCACACACATTGACGAGGAACGAAAGAGCATGTGCACACATACGTTATAAAGACAAACACCAGATACAATAACTATCTTATGTTGTTCATGATTTGCAGCAGTAACATAGACGCCTCACTCTAGTGATGCACCCATTTGATTGAGTCAAGCTAGAAATTTGACCAAGATCTATGGTGAATACAGAGGTACTCTACACATATACAGGTGGTGGACAAAATAATGGAAACACCTTCAAAAATCAACAAATTATAATTTAATATGGTGTAGGTCCGCCTTTTGCGGCAATTACAGCTTCAATTCTCCTAGGTATTGATTCATACAACTTGTGAATTGTTTCCAAAGGAATTGCAAGCCATTCTT
>VCRD01000259.1:122386-163199 GCA_006783055.1 Trinorchestia longiramus
AAAACAGAAAAATAACATACATTTTACATCAATATACCGAATAACAAAATTATTATAAAGAAAATAGGAACATATGCCAAGTTTTGATTGTTTAAATTATGTTCTAAGATTATGATGGTAAAATATTAGGTGTTTCCATTATTTTGTCCACCACCTGTACATATACACACACACACACACATACACCAAGATGCAATGCACAACAGGAACAAATAGCACAACAGAGAGCGACGTCTCACCTCCGTAACGTAGTTCATGTCAGATACGAGAGAGAAGCCATCGACCCTGACCCTGGAGATGTACGACTGCAACAGCACGTTCACTTTGCCGTGTACATTCTCAACACCGCCCATGCTAGCCACCTCACAGTTGTGGTGGAGCTCATCCAGTTCATTCATCTCCTCGTCTCGAACTTTAAGTTGCTGGAACTCGGAACTCTGCGAGATGATGGCCAGGATGTCGGCTTCATTCATGACCTGGCGTAGGAACTCGTTAAACACCTCAACAGTGTCGTACTTGATGTAGTACTGGCTGGCGATGCGGCCAAGGTCTGTCGAGTGGAGGTAGCCCGTAGAAGCGTCGTAGCGGATCATATGGGCCTTGTCGAGCGCCTGTGCAGCCTTTACTGCCAGCAACTCGCGGAACTTGTCGAGTCGTGGGTCATTGTGCGCTTCTCGGTGCAGCAGTCCGTACACCTCAACAGGAACACATGACAAACATTTATACAACGGTAATTGACGAGACAACAAAGCGGGAAATCGCAAAATTGAAGCAGGAGCGGAGACCGCAATTCAAGATTCCATGAAACCTGTTCATTTGGTACGTAGTGTAAACTGAAATAATAATAATCCCCATCTTCGTACACTCCACACTCAGCAGAAGTGCGCTGAGTGTAGTTGTGTTCAGAAAAACAAAAACTGCAATTCATCCCACCGAGTAGCCTTGTTAAATTTCTCATGTCATCTTTTCATCCATAAAATGAAATAAAAATTGGCGCTTTGTCCTCATAATGGAAATACTAAAGAAAAGTCCAAATACGAGTCTCTAGCAGTCTTTACAGTCCTTCTTCCGACTCACACTACATTTCTGATTCATTTACCGTAATTTGCCTCTACAGCCCTTCTCGTTTACGTGTGACTTCATCACATTTTTAAGCAAACGCTGCTCACTCACTTTTTCCATGCGCAAAAACGATCTGATCATTTTAACCCGATAGTCCTTTCAACTCAACGTTATCCTTCAGACCTTTTTATTCTTCACTCTAACAACACGCAATAAAAAAGGGCTGAATTAACATGAGCTGCACCAGTGTTAACAACAAGAGCAAGAAAGCAGGCTTCACCTGTGGGTTCTTCCTCATCCTGACGTAGAGGTAGGTGTACTTGAGCCACGCCTTCACCTCCTCGATGTTAGTGACGGTGCCAAGCGTGATCTCAGCGTTGAGGTTGTCGGCCAGGTGGTTGATGAAGGAGCTCTCAATGGGGTACTGGTTAGTGAGCAGGGACAGGTAGTGCACCAGCCGCTCATGCGTTGTGATGATCACACCGTGTCCACTGGTGTCGAACTGAGGCCGACCTGTGTAGTACAAATATCACTAAAATATCATACTCAGATCACCGTTTCATTCAATGTTATCACCAAGAGATACTTTCTAACTTAAAAAAACAAAATCATTGAGAAGTAGCAGCTGTAAACCCAGAGGACAAAAAAGGTTTAAATGTTATGTAGAGCAGTTCTTTAACAGAGATAACTTTCTTAGCTCCTCTAAAATTTAAAATTTACAGATTTTTCAAATTTCACTATGTGAGTGAGTTATAAATTCACTTATGGAATTTCAATCATTATCTGGCGCCTTTGGTATGTACAATACAATGCTTATTATACATGTATACAAGTTCTGATTTCAGTTCAATAATTTTTCCTGTTATTGATAGGAAATAATTGGACGGACACACACAGGTAGAAAGAGAGAGATGCACTATGTATTAGATATACTAGTGCAATGTGTACCCGAAAAATTCAGGATCTATGAAGTAAAATATATTTTTCATCTTTACCCGTGGTATTATCAAAATCTGAATATTTTTCATGAATGTATACAGAACTTCCATTTTCTATTTTATCCACCAATGACAGGGCCGAGTGGGAGAAGAAAGCTAATAACGAAAAAAATGGCGTGTTTTATAGTGATCCGGTGCCTTTGATACCGACAATACAATGCATTGTATTGTCTAGTGCAGTGGTTCCCAACCTGTGGTGCGCGTACCACTAGTGGTACCCAAGGGCCTTCCAGGTGGTACGTGAACACTTTCGGAGTCATGATCAATTTTTATTTTATTATTTTTTACTTCACAAAAATGGGAGAGCGTGCAGAGGTTCTCAGCCTTCATGACCATCAAGTCGAAGAGCCGGAACCGTTTTGATGCGCCCGAGCATAGTGGAGAAGAAGCAGATACAGCCCTAGCATTGAGATGTTTTCTTAGTTGATTTGCGTATTCTACTTGTACAATTATGGAAATAAAGTGATATCTGATCGAATTTAGTTTCTCTGGAACCAGATGGTACGCAGCGACTGTACGGAACCTCCAAGGGGTACTTGATCCCAAAAAGGTTGGGAACCACTGGTCTAGTGCAATGTGTACCCGTTAACTTTGTCATGCGAGCAGCATTGCTTCGTCTTGCCATTTCGCGTTGTTCGTCCGATAGTCTTCGGCGTGTTTCTTGCTGTTGAAGTGTTGCTGCTTCTCTCTTACGGTTGGACACGTTTCTATCCATGTTGGCCTTTTTTTGGCAGAATTTTATTCTGAAATATCCTCTATTATCTCTTTGAAGCTTTTCAAGAAAATCACAATTCCGAAAATAATTCAATTTCTAAAATCTTTAGCCTTATACTAAGTGGTAGCCAGCTTACTGGACAAACTAATTTAAAACATTTCTTTTCACATTATCAATTAAAAATATCAAAGCATCAGGATGAATTTCATCTGAAAAAAGTCAGAAGAAAATTTCTATTTGTAAAAATAAACCGATTGTGTATTCTGGATACCATAATGCAAGTGAAAAGAAATTGAATTGCCACAAAAAAATAATGCAATATAATGATTTCTTTTATTTCTTAAGCTTTATCTTTGTTGCTATCAAAGCTATCGATTAGAAGATTGTGACACAGGGACATACGGACGCGGCTCTTATTATAGTATAGATGTAGATTTTTTGCTGAATATTTAATTGCAACATTTTTTGAAAGATAAATACGAATCTAAATTTAAAGTTCTACGCGTTAAAATAAGGTGGGAACAACGTATTCTGTTCACAAAAAAAACTTTAGATCTTGCTCTTTCGAATGAGACCGGTCTCAGCCTCCTAGCACCAGTAGTATTTAAACTACAGTCTTTTGAAAATATAAACACTTTTTAGGGACACCCTGTACGTTATGTTATACAGGGTGGGCCAGAAAGGACGCCCTATTAAGAACTTGTAACTCAAAAACTATTTTGGACAAAAACATTAAACTATGTCAAAATATTTATTAGATTCATGAATTTTACTAAAAAATAACATCTAAGTGTGAAAAACAATCTCTGTTAAGTAACGCTCTTTTTCGCGACAGCACATTTCTAACATTTTTTAAAATATTCTGTAACCTTCGTTAATGTATTGCCGTTAATTTGTCTGATTTCCTGTTGAATGTCTCTTTTTAATTGAGCGATTGTGGTAGGTTTATTAATGGAAACTTTTCCCTTAAGGTATCCCCATAGATAAAAGTCGGGTATGGTTAAGTCCGGGGATCTAGCCGGCCAGTTAATATCGCCATGCCGCGAGATCAATTTTAGTGCAAACAAGCTATTTAAAAGAATTATTATTTCTCTCGCGGTGTGACTTGTGGCGCCATCTTGATATCGAACAATATCGAAATATGATCAGTACTTTCCTTGAACCTCAACCCAAAGCAAGACATCTGAGAAACATTTGGTATCAGCAAGATGGCACCACGAGTCACACCGCGAGAGAAACAATAATTCTTTTAAATCGCTTGTTTACGTAAAAATTTATCTCTCGGCAAGGCGATATTAACTGGCCGCCTAGACCCCCGGACCTAACCATACCTGACTTTTACCTATAATATTGGGATACCTTAACCCATATATGCCTAGCGTGATCATATGATCACGCATAAATGTTGGTTTTTAAAAGTGGATCCAATGAAAAACAATCAGCAAACGCTGACTGAACAGAGATTGAACGTGTTCTGTAAGCCATCCTCTCAAGTGATGATGCAATAGGACCATTGACAAGTGCACGCAGTTGAGTGAGGGTATCTTTTTCCGTTACTTGTGCCAAGCAATCTCTTCAGCCATGGATGCCGGAAAAAGGTAATTGCGATAAAGTTTATATGCTTCATGCTATCGATCTGAACTTTTGGCAGATTAATAAATAGACATAGGCGCTTCTTTTAGTATAATAGTTTAAAATTCGGGCAGCTCAATAGGCACTGGTATTCATTTGAATTATGCGTGTTCATATGATCACGCTAGGCATTTATGAGAACAATACTTTCTTTTTGTGTCCTCAGGACCGAAGGCCTCACTGTGACGCAAATAATGGATATGTTAGAAGAAAATGAAGATGACTGCTACGATGTGTATATTGAACCACCAGATCATGATAATATTACTGATGAGGACTCTGAAAATGAGAGGGAATTGCTCCCCTCAAATCTTTCTGGCAAGCAACTCCTAGCACATGCTGAATTACGTCCTCGAAATAGAAGACTTTCAGAAGAAAGCGAGAATGGAGTAGAAGACGCTTTGCCGACTAAAAGAATAAAATTATCTAAGAAATCTGCTAGAGTATCTTGGGAAAAGGATGATGCAGAAATAATGACCTATCAATTTCTGGAAGGAAATAGCAGAGCCTATAATGAAAACACTTATGTTGAACTTTTTGAATTATTTTTTGATAAGGCCATCCTAAAGTTGATTGCAAAGGAAATGAGCAAATATTCTCTAAAGAGAAATTGACCAGACGTCTATGCATCAATAGAAGAATTGAAAGTGTTTCTTGGGATACTGATAGTATCTGGATACGGCGAAGAATTGAATAGGCGACTATTGGTTAAAAGATTCTGTGGTTGATAATGCAGCCATAAGCAATTCAATGCGGAGAGACAGGTTTGAAGAGATCATGAAGTCACTGCATTTTAATGCTTTTGAAGAACTAGATAAATCCGATAAATATGCCAAATTACGTCCTCTTACCAAGTATCTCCAGGAGAAATTCATGGAGCACTTTATTCCATAACAGCAGATCTCCCATTATGAAACTATGGTTGACTACTTTGGCAAACATAATTGTAAACAATCAATACGCAACAAGCTCATATGATTTGGTTACAAAATTTGGTGCCAAAATACAGTTTCTGGCTATTCGATTGAGTTTGATCCATATCAAGGAAAAACGCACGCTGGGAATGAAGAACTGGAGACTAAATTTGGTAAGTGCGCAGCAAAAGTTCTTCATCTTCTGGATACTTATGGTGATGACAAGAAGTTTCTTTCGTATCATCTCTTCACAGATAACTTATTCACATCCATTCCACTACTTGAGGAGCTGAAAAATCGAGGATATGATGGGACAGGTACCATCTGCATCTACAATATTTGATAAAAAAGAGAGAGGGTATTCAGAGTGCATTTCTGGAACTTTGGAAGCATACACGGTTAAAATCTATCGATGGAAAGATAACTCTCTATAGTTACTGTTATTTCAAGAGCTTACGGCAAGAATCCTGTTGGAGGTGTGAAGAGATGGTCTAAACAAGAGAAAAATATGTGGACATAGATATTCCATTAGCAGTGAAGGAGTACAAGTCAATGGGAGGAACTGATAGAATGAATCAGTATGTGAATTGCTATTGAATTGGAATAAGAGGGAAAAAATGGTGGTGGTTTATTCACGTGGATGGTTGATGTTTCTTTAGAGAATACATGGATATTAGTTAGGAAGAGAGGAACTGTCGTTGATCAATTGAAATTACGTAGATCTGTCGCCATGGCTTATTTGAAGAGGTACCATTCTCTTTCAAAAACAACTGGACAAAAAGCTTCATCAGCACCAGGGGAGAGTGAGATGAGATTTGACAATGTTGGTCACCTGAGCAGCGAGTGTTACCGAAGGAGGTGTCAAGGCGATCTTTGTAAAGCTACAGTTCGCACAGACTGTTCCAAATGTGATGTAGGCCTTTGTATCAAATGTTTTCTTCCTTATCAAAAGTAAACAAATTTATTTTAGTGTGTTCAATGCCACGCTTATAAAGGATAAAGAAAGGAAAGTGTTTTTAAAGGAATTCATTGCATGTATTAAACTTAAATTGAATATCTGTTCTATTAGTTGTATTATCCTGATAATATTATTCAAGATATTTAAGACAAATAATTGAAAGTTCTATTTTGTACCTGAATATGTCCAGCGTGATCATATGAACACGGATTATATTTTAATCGCAATGCTTTCTAATTAGTTAAAGTTACGTTTTTTGCATTATTTACATCTATTTGATGCTATTTGTAAAGTTTAATCAAAATCTGAACACTAAAGATAATCTCGTCATTAATGGATTAAGGGAAAAGTTTACATTAATAAACCTACCACAATAGCTCAATTAAAAAGAAACATCCAAGAAGAAATCAAGCAAATTAACGGCAAAACATTAACGAAGGTTACAGAAAATTTTAAAAAAAGCTTAAAAATGTGCTGTCGCGAAAACGAGCGTCACTTAACAGAGATTGTTTTCCACACTTAAATGTTATATTTTAGTAAAATTCATAAATTTAATAAATGTTTTGACATGAAGTTTTATGTTCTATCGCAAAAAGTTTTTGAGTCATAAGTTCGTTAATGAGGCATCCTTTCTAGCCCACCCTGTACCAATACAACACTAACCTGCTCGACCGAAGATTTGAAGAACGTCAAGGATGCCAAGATCGACCATCTCGCCGCGCTTGCTGTCGTAGATGTCCGTGCCCTTGATGATGACAGCGTGGGCAGGCAGGTTGACGCCCCAGGCAAGCGTGGCTGTGCACACCAGCACCTTGATCAGGCCATCGCCGAACAACCGCTCCATCAGCGTACTGTGTGCCAGGCAGACCAAGTCAGTACGACCTTTACTTAAAATGCTTAATATTTAGTAAGACTACTTATCACGACTATTTACATTGTGCTGCGACATCATTGTCTACCACTAGCACAAGTAAAAAAAATTAAACTCTACTTGATGAAATTCAACATTATTTCATACACAGTACGGAGATGAAGTACAGGATGTGGCAACATAATTTCCTTTTTTTCAACCAAAGCGTTTTGAAAAATGGAAGTTATGTTGCCGCATCCTGTACTACACTGATTTTTTTCAAGTTTGAAGCACGAATAGACTAATCATGCACGTAGGATAACCAACAGCTGTTTATAATTAAGTTATTTCACGTGCAGGTTATCAAAATTATTGTATGCTGCATACAGTCAACACAGACAGAAATTTCTCAATAAATCAGCAAGGCAGTCGTTTATTTTACCCTAAATCAGCGAGAATCGTTAATATCCTTCTAGATCAGCGAGACAGTCGTTCATTTAACCCTTGACTACAAAGCAGTCGTTTACTGATGAGAGGGAAAATTCTGTTTCCCACCGCCAACACATTCCACATGCTTCATCTAATAACACACTAACAAACCTTGAGTTACCCAGAACTTCTTTTTAGAGAAGGGCTCAATCACTCACAGAACAGACCCACAAGGTTTCATGATAAGCATCTTGCAAAAGTACCACGAGCAAAACAAAATCAACACTGCACTCCACGGACAATGCGTCGCTACTAAGAGCAATCCAGTGCCAGACCATATCTGGTTTAGAACAGATGCCGGTCAGCGTAGTATATATTATCTGTAGCAGTAAATGAGTCGGGAACTGTCGACTCTTCACCTATCAGTGTAAGCTCTGAAAGTGGCCCTAACAAATGTAAAGTTACTATTCTTCCTGCACAAGGGTTTGCATGTACACGTTTCAGTAGTCAGTAATCTTAGATGAATACGTCTTTGACTGAAGGGTAATACTTTAGACAAGCCTGTTTTTGTTGGTGACTTTTATGAGCTGGGTGATGAGGGTCACAAACATGTAGATAGATGTTCGGCACCTGTTAATATTAGATTGACTGGAAAATAAGACCTACCGATCAGACCGAAGTAATCCGGCGTGGTGTACACCAAAGCCTGAGTCGAAGAGCTCCATGAGCTTCTTGTTGCGTGATCTGGACAGCTCGTGGCGCGCCCTGGTGACATTGGGGCAGCTCTCAGGGACGAAGATGGAAGTCTTGCCGTGCTCCTGTACGAGCTTGATGAGGTTCTCTGCAGTGCGCAGGGTGCCATTGCGAGCGTGGACAAACACCATAACCTGAGCAATGTTGATTCACACTTTGTGAAGTAACTAAGAGTATTAAACAGGGCAAGACTGAAAAGTATTTGTCAAAAAATAAAGCAGATGAGGAAAAAAGGGTAGAACACAGGACAAATGATAGTCGAGACTACAGGATAGAATAAATAATAGGATGGTGTATTACAATTTAAAAGCCTAAAAAAACTTTAGTAATACTCAAAATTCACAAGGTCTGATTGCAGTAAACATGAATTAACTTTCAGATGTAGAGCACAAGAAAAACGTAGATGACAATTTACCTGCTCTCCTTTCTGCACATAATTCAGAGCCTTATCAAAACAAAGTTTGTCCATCTCCTCCATCTGCCTCAGGCGACTCATGGCCTTAATGCCGCAGAAAGTCAGGCCCAGAGGCACAGGGCGGAAGCGGCCGTCGAAGAAGAAGAGGCCGTTGTAGGGGTTCACGTGGAGGAACTCGGCCACATCACGGTAGTTGGGCAACGTGGCGGACAGTCCCACGATGCGAATCATGGACTGCTGAGACTCGACCATCCGCAGCGTACGCGCCACGATGGTCTCCAGCACGGGACCACGGTCGCCGTGTAGCAGATGCACCTCGTCTATGATGAGCAGCTTGACCAGGTGAGCCAGCTGTGTGTCGCCTGTGATTACAAACATTTATGAGCAGCTTGACCAGGTGAGCCAGCTGTGTGTCGCCTGTGATTACAAACATTTATGAGCAGCTTGACCTGGTGAGCCAGCTGTGTGTCGCCTGTGATTACACACAACATTTATGAGGAGCTTGACCAGGTGAGCCAGCTGTGTGTCGCCAGTGATTACACAAAATTTTCACACGGATAAGGGCAAAAACTACTTTATCAGGTACAGACTCAAAAAAGATTAGGGTTTAGGATACTCTGAAGAAAACGTTTATTATCTTTATTTTTATGCACAGAGGAATACCACTGAAGTGCAAGGCACGTTGTAAATGGACAGATAATACGGATAAATAATAACAGCCAACAAGATGTACAGATATCCAGAAAGACATATGAGATGCTTATCAAGTCTTCCACTAAACTCAAACCTTGACTCCCTAACACGGAGAAAATCTCACCAATTTAAACTCCCAAAACAAGGCTAAAAACTCAAGAGTAACAATATGAGGAGCAGAAATGAACGGCAATTTCGAGATATTATATAATAGCAATCACCACAGAGATAAGAGCAGCTTAGGTTCTACCTCAGTTTCCGTATCAAAACAAGCAAACAAAACAGTGAAAAAACAGACTACTCGTAGCCATAAGCAATCGCGAAGTTCAACACGAAAAGAACAATGGTGACCTGGTTTCCTGGTGGTGACATCCCACTTCTCAGGAGTAGTGATGAGCATGTTGGTGGCCATCATCTCTGCCTTGGTGAGGTGCATGTCTCCTGTCAGTTCCCTCACTGACAGACCCAGCGGCTCCAGTCTCTTCCCGAAGTTGCGTGCCATCTCAGCAGCCAGCGCCTTCATAGGTGCCACGTAGATGATCTGGTCAGGTCGGGGAGGTTGTGAGGTGAAATAAGGCAAAGTACAGAGTGCAGATCCCACACTAACAACTATATCACCTAGTTCACTAAACGATACTACAGATGCAAATCACACACGGTATTTCTGCTATTTATAGAATTTTTTATTTTCTCTCGTAACGATGGGATGAGAGAAGAAGCTACAACTTCAAATGCTACTAAGAGCCCACCTACGCAGTGAAAAGTTTAGGCAAAGAAGTGCAGGTAGCTTTCATTTCAGTAACCTCTTATTATGAAAAGGCAACACGGATTCATTTCTCATTACTTCGTAACTAGAGACTAGATACATATGCAACCCATTACTCTCCAATCAGTCCCCAACATGAAGTTAATACAGAAAGTGCCGCAAAACTGAAAACAGTAGCATAATGTTGGACGGGAAAGCGCCTTGCTGGTGAGAGGTCCTGCTGTCAGAGGATAGCTACACTCATGATGACAGCGTCACTGTAGTCAGGCTACAATGTATTAGCAATTTGAAAGAACAGCTATCATTTATTAACAATTAAAGAGACAGGTTATCATTTATTAGCAATAAGAAAAACGGGCTGACATTTATTAACAATGTCAGAAAAAGGTGACTATTTATTAGTAATTTGAAAGACGTCACCAACAAAAAAAGTTAACCAGTTCAAAGATTTTTGTTTCAAACGAAAACTAGAAAAAGATAAAATGAGATGTTGTTTAAAAGTTACTAAAACAGGAACAATTTAACAAAATGCTTCTAAATTACGAAATGCAATCTATGTTTGGGCTTAGGGTAACTTGAAGGGAAGCTGCCCTATGGAGAGCTCTAGATGAACGAGGGGCAGTAAGAAGCGAAAATAACCTTTAACAAACGAGGCAGAAGTTTGCACAAGAGAGCTGATAGAAGTTGAGCAAAATGGTGGACTAAGAATGAGCCTCACCTTGAACTTATCCTTCTGGATGACGCCTGCCTCGTCGATGTGCTGGCGGATCTGGTGCACGACGGTCAGCATGGCAATGTTGGTCTTGCCTGCGCCGGTGGGGGCACAGATGAGCAGGTTGTGGTTGCAGTGGTAGGCTGAGGGGTACACCACCGTCTGGATCCTGTTGAGGGTCTTGCAGTTCTTGAAGGCGGCTTGGCCCACCTGAGGGCAACACCGCGTCAGCATGGAAGCCTCTCAATACCTTGCTAAACACAAACTTCGCAGCTTGAATAAAATAAAAACTAAAGCATGAGCAGTCTTTGCTCAATAAAATTAAATACCTAATTTTTATTGCACATAGACAATAACTGCATCTTCCTCAGAAGAATAAAAAATTGAATATTTTGAATGCTTTACACATACACAGGTGCAATTATAAATGAAGTCAGTAAGAAAAAGAAAACGAGTTACTTCATCGAGGGTGGTGATGGGGATAAGGTTGGACCCCACGTCAGGAGGGGCGGGGTCGTTCATGGGGATCTCAACTTCCTCTTTGACGTTATCGTTGATGCGTGTGAAGCCCTCCGGTAGCACCAGCCGCTGTCCCGACACAAACCCTGACACAGAGCAGCACCTCAACACTCAATACGCAATGCAGTTCACTCGGGGGGTATGCAGTTCACGTGTATACCGGAAATTTCATAGAGCATCTCAGAGGAGTAAAATAAACAAATATCCCCAGACAAAGACCTCGAACATCAACTTTGTTAGCTACCTACATGCCCTGAATCAAATAAATTTAAATACATCGAATAATCGATTCAAAATAACATGATCGAGGCTGGTAAGCAAGGGATGAGAGGGGAGGAGGGGCTTACTTCACAGTTCTAACCATCTATGTAATCATGAATACCTGGGTCCAGCCTGATTAAAACTGCCAAATGGAATAACTCATCAATCCACCAAAACAAAGGTTTTACTTAAAAATACGTGAATGAAAAAAACGGCAGTCAGAGTTCACTCACGTACAGAAAATTTTGCTAGTAATTTTAAGCTTGAGAAGTATGTAATCAAGGCAAAATTATACAATTTATAATTGGACGGACATTGCTATAGATATGATATAAAAATTTTTCGCTACAGAAGACTAATGACCGTAATATCCCTCCACAATCAAAAGGTAAGAGAAAACGAATGTGTGCATTCACACGACTGCTACAGCGCTGGTTCTCCAGTAAACACACGTGTCTCCTTCATGTCAGAAAACCTGAATTATTTTTACCGCAGGTCTGGCAGCCGTCGTCCGTTTATACCTACTATGTCAATAGTACAGTCACAAATACTTCCCATGTCATAAATTGAACTGCAAGATAAGGCTCCTCAATGAGAGTTCCTTCATATTAATAATTCACAATCATTAACAGCTTTTTAAAGTCTACAACGTACAGTTACATTTTCTACTGACATACATACGTCTTTCACCCAACTCACACCTGATCTACGATGCAGTCTCTCTCTCTTTCTCACTCATTTTAGCAATGCCTCCTCTGTCCCTTTCCTCTACCACATATACCATTCTTCTCAGTCACACTACATTCGTCAGTTTCTGCACTAAACGAAATACTCGGCCCCAACCACACTCTCATTTCTTCGTACTTGTACCAAATGTAGGGACCTTCATCCACGCTCATCCCAAGATCACTACACTACATGCCTGGTATTCCATTCCTTCTGTTCCTTTGCCACACATTTGATTTACCCGTCTACACTACACTACACTACCCAAGTATTTAAAAGCTCTCACGCCGTCTCTCATTTCTTCATTTACCCTCACATAAGTTTCACCCGCAGTCTCGTTCCCATAACACATCATCCCATCCACTTACTACAATCAACTACAAAATTCTTTCATTAACTTCGCATACTCCCATAATTTCTACTCAGCATTAGCTAAAAGTGCTGTATCATTAGAAGGAAGTGAGTGACCCAGCTCATGTGCAACACCATACACTTCAATAACTTAAGGGCTTTGACAAAAAATCATGAATTCATTTCTGTTAAGAAAACGAGACTAATTTATCAACTGACTTACTCAGACCCTCATTTATCAGATTACGGATACCCGATTAATAATTATCTTTGCAATGAATCGATCAATAACTCGCTATAATAATCCTAGCACTCAAATAATCTACTTGAGTACAGACATACCAGTGGATATTCAAGTGAACTGACCTGCAGTTTGTTTGGCTTTAGCGAAGTTATCGAAGACGTACGGGAGCGGGGCTTCTGAGGCGGTAAGGGGCCTGTTGCGCTTGAAGAGTAAAGCCTCACTGGCACCCACCAGTGCCAGCTCCCTGCAGCACCAACACAGCTACACAGGTTTACTCAACCTCTAAACATGGCAGACACTAGCACCGATGTTTCAAGTTTCCATACAAATTTTTACACGAAGAGTTTTATTGCCGTACCATGCCTCTACCAGCATCCTAACATGAGCACAATAACTGCAGAAACCTGGGTATTTAAGTAGATAGTAACAGCTTGCTAGAAACAGCTTGCGCGATGCATTGACCCCACAAAAATATAAATTAAAAAACAGCAACAATGACCATAAACTAAACTGACACCCCACTCTTGCTAGCAGCGATGCAGAATTTGCGGGAGCTGCAAAGAGGACATCAAAAAATCACGCAGTCCAGTATACGCTGGCAAAGATTGACCATGAGAATACCATACCACAGTAATCTTAACTCATAAGACGAGCTCTAAATACGTCAATTTTTTAACAGTGAAAATGCTTAGCTACGTTGTTTGTAAATATCAAAAGCCTAACAAAATTATTGCCCTCGCCTTGCACTACAATGACCTCTTTAAACCGTAACACAGCCTCCTCAACTCTCCCCACCATAGAGTACTCCCATTTCTTGCTTCTCTATACAGCTATAAAGTTTCCCTCCCTTGACAGCTCAGCTTACAATAGGCTTTCCTCAACACACAAAGCAGCTATCAAAAACAAACCGCTTAGCCTTGAGAGCGGCAGGGTCAAAGTCCGTGACCGAGTCGTCAGCCGACAGGTGTTTCACCGTCCGCAAAATCTTCTTTTCCTCCTTGCGTGCCTGCTTTAGGTACTGCTTTTCTGTCTCGCTCATGACCGTGATACTCTGGCCTAGAGGGTTCGTGTTCAAACTTACACCTCGGTTCTCCAACTCGTCTGTAACCACAACAGAAAAGCATCAGCATTCCCACACCTGCTGTTTATTAACATGGTTACAATTATTGCATCACTAAAAGGAGCGACGCAGCCCTATTCAGGAAATATAAGCTTACAAATCTGTATAAAACCTGACACACAAAAACTTTACAAAATAATACAGGTTAATAAAAGCGAGACTACGCGTAAAGTTGAAAATAGCATCACATAACTGACCAACAACCAGTTTTACAAATGAAGGGATTCAGCATTTCTGTAGACAATTACAATCACGCAAGAATCCCGTTTCTCTTCCATAACCTAACCTAACCAACAAACTAAGACACACAATTCTGCAGCAAATTTAACAGGAAAAACTAATTTATAATAGGTACTTTTGTACTAATTATTAAAACGAATAGGAATCTAAATTTCACGAGAGCAGTCGTAGACGTTTAATTTTTCACTGCACTTTCCAACATACTACACACTAAATAGCTTCATTGAAATTTTCATTGCTGTTCACGTGTACCAACTGTTTCTAATCTAAAGCATTTGTTCAGGTAAATATTTTAAAGGTCACACGATATATTATAAACAAGAAATTGCCCGTTATAAAAGCAGTATTTTGTACACGATAAGAATTGATAACCATGCAATATACGATACAAAATACATTTCATAGTCTGAGGTTTGATGCAAGAAGATACTCTGTTACCACAATCAATGCCTGCATGAAAATGCCTTCATTTTACGTTTTGTGGTGATAACAAGTGCAGACAGAATTTTCCAGACATTATAGCCTAAGTGGCATAGAAAACGAATGTCTTCACAAGTTAGCTGCTGATGCCTCACCTTTGATGATTGAGAGCTTGAGCTGCTTGTCAGGCCCTGTGGAGAGGACAGAGCGCTTCGACAGCAACTTCTGGATCAGCTCAAATCGCTCAAAGCCCAAGAAGTCGAAAAGCTGCAGGAGAGTAAGACGAGATAATAATCTGGCTCTACTAGACTCCTCGTACACACTCTCATTATGACCAACATAGCATATGGAAAAATAGACCTGATAACAAGGCATCTTTTCGAGAATATTATTATACCCAGCAAGGCAATAGTTCACCTTATGGTTCGTTGCCAGACTTGAGTGAAATTAAAAACAGTTATACGTAAAAATCCTTCGACTGTAGTAAAAATAGGAATATTTTGATTTATATGCTACCATTTTTGCATTGCAGCATAAAACGCTCATAAAATTAGTTGCTTTACAGCAGATGTCAAGAAGCTGGAGAGTAGAATACCAGCATTTCTGAACACAAGGTACATCACTTACTGAGCAACAACATTCAATTTTAAATACAATTTAAAAATGAATAGTTACGAGCTTCTGCAGGTAACTTCATCCGTACTGCAAGACGGATACAAACAATCCTCATTTCCCTGGGTATTGTACCTCATTTTGTAGCTCGTCGTCGCTCTTGGAAGAAGTAAGAAGAGAGAAAGCGCCCTTGGCGAGCTCAGGGATCATGGAGATGTCCTGGTAGCAGGCGAGCATTTCGGCCTCCACCCACCCACGGTCGTACACTTCTGTGCGGGCAGCCGCCGTGGTCTGACAAGCAGGATACTAAATTAGACCTAGCTCGCTTACGTCTCTTAGTCCACAGTTAATTGGTTTCAGAATTTTCATTTAGTTTAACAAAACGTAAACCCAACAACAAGCAAACAATCGCGTACAGAGTCATTCACTGCAATATATGTACATGACATGCATGGCCCTATACGAGTACATTGCACTATATACTGTACGCATTTACAACTTAACGTAAGGAAGTTACCGAATTTGTGAACGTCTGTTACTTCATACATTATCAATTTTTTTCGAATTTTCTTATATGAAACTGAGCTCAAAGGTACAGGGCGAGTAGAGCTATGATCTCGGCCCTCTATCTCTGAACCAACGGTCGCAACATACATTAACACTCGCATCGCGAAAGCTGACAGCGTGCTCATATACGACCCAAAACACAAAACCATACTCGGTATGTTGAGTAGTCATATGAAGTAGTTAGAAGCATATTTATTTCGTACAACCATATTCAGCATTGAAAGCAGTATGGTACTGGGGACAAGTTTGTGAAGTAGTGTGAAAGTAACAAGTTTGATTGAGAAGAGAGAATGAGCGACGGAGGACAGGTATTCAGCCTTCATTAAGAGTGACAAATCACAAAGAGAAACACTTATTAGAAAGGACAACGTTACCCGTAAAAAAGAGAAGTGAAATTTCCTCCAAACTGTTCCTTCCCACTTCCCAACCGTTTCAGAATAGAATTAGTTGAGTAAAAGCATATGATAAACATTAAGGCAGCAATATCCAAACAAGGACTTGCGATGAAGCAATACTCCTGGTACATAATAAGAAAGAGTCAATGTGAGCTCAATAACTTTCATCAATATTGTCAGTTGCTACGTCAAACATTCTGTATTTAGCCCAAAAGTATTCATAATCACATCGATCGTTACATGTTCATTGCTTAGACTAAAGAAAATGATTAAAAAGGCACTATTTTTCACAGAAGGTAAACCGTACAAAGTATGAGGACTTGAGGCTTGATGCGACTTTTTTCTTGCTCTTGTGGTTCAGGTCTTGCTATAGTTTAGTACGAAAGACAAAGCAACATCCAAAATCCAAATGTATGTAAAGTATAATGCATCGACACAGTAGTTGGAAGCTTGAAGTCTGAAAAAGACACCTTTTTCTTCTGAGGCTGTGGCTGAGGCTTGCTGTAGTGCAGCGTGATGGGGGCAGCGGGCCCGGACTTCTCCTCGGGCACCAGGTTCATCAATCGAGGGTGCAGGGGCAGTGGGCACTCCAGACACAGGCCGCCGACCTGCACACACACGAGTCGTTACAACACGTCTGTTTACACAACTCAACACGCACATAACAAAGCTCACTAGCACTGTACCATAGCCTACTAATATCACTCTCTCCACCTCAGGAAAATGTACTAGTAAACTATTTTCTTCATATGCATTTATAAAATGGATTTTAAATGATTTGAATTGTACGTTTTGAGTTTCTATTTTTGAAACAGAGAAGTATGGCTCTTTGTGGCAAAAACTTGTCCGTAGTGCTAGAATTGTTACAGCATTTAATTTAAGGAAACTATGTTTATTCTAACGCCGTTTCTTGGTTCGCAAGTTATGTTTGACGTGTCATTCACATCATTAAAAACAATTACAACCATATCATAATGGAACTGATAGTTTAAAGAGCCCTGTAGAGACAGCAAATAGAGCCCTCAATGCTTTTCAATTGAAAGTGTGTTCGCCTTCTATCATCCCATACGTAGTTCGTTTAAAGTTCACATAGTTTCAGCCAAGACCTTCTTCATGTCCACACCAAACTCTCTCACGACATGTATTAAAGATTGAGGTAGAAAATTACCCTTGACTTGGTCAAGCTCGTACTTACGGTATCACAACACCTAGAATTTACACTTGAGCCAGTTTCATAGATACAGAACGAGCGTACTACAACTCGGCGCTAAAATTGAAATAATCTCTTAAAATGTATATTAATTTTACAGATGAAATTATTATCTTGACTCTATACCTCTACTGTAGGAGATACAAATCGAGGCAAGGAGGTTGATATACACTAGTCATAACACTACCATAACGCAGAGTAACACTCCCCGTCAGATGAGATCCTCATTTAAACAATCCGACTGGTCATCCAGTTCATTTCTGCCGTAACACGCAAGCTGTTTCTCTCTCTGCTCACGCAGTTCCTAAGGAATCCCCAGGTGCTGGTCAACTCCTACCACATATTAAACAAGAACAATGTTCAGACGCATTCTCCATTCATTTATTTTTAATACTTTTTCCACTCAATTTTGATTTATCACAAATGAAGTATTAGAAGAATTTAAAATTTTTCGCAATTATGTTTAAGAAAATACACTTACTATGAACATTTCACACAAAATACAGTAGATAAATTTCACCTTAATATTGGAGCCAAACATCTCGCGCTTGCTGTCGCTGCTCTGAAGGCTGTCCATGAGCTCCTGCAGCTCCACTTCTCCCACCAGCTCCACCACCTTCTGCACGCACTGCACAACACGTCAAAATTAAGGCTCCGATTTACCTGCTTTCAACAGAGAAGTGGGAACTTACGCACGTATCATAGCAACGCTCGGGCACAATTAAACGTTTAGGATGTCAGATGGCCAGAGCTAATCATAACCTGTACCAAAGTTACTATTGACTATCTACACAACATCCCAAATCTGAAACATCTTTTTTGTTAGTTAAATAACTAAGAGTAATCATTCCGTAAAATTTTGTACGACACATAGACCTGTACAAAGGGCATAGAGGCAAGAAAATTCGAATACACCTCAGAAGACCGAACTGACCGTGTATTTCCGCTCCATCATTACCCCTAACAGGATCAGTGTAGCTTTAAAAATACAGTGTTTTCTCAGTCACAAAGAAGGGAAATAATCAACTGCAGTGACGGCAGCACTTCTCGTGGCTACGATGCTACGCTGCACATAACTCCATTACAGGATACAAGAACAACAAAAAAGACAAACTTTCCAACATAAATCAAAATGAACTGGCCAATGAATGAGAAGATCCCGAGAATTTGAAGTACTGTCTTACAATGCCATTATTTTAATTTTGTTATTATTCGCTGAGAGACGACGACCCCCCCGCATCAAACAGGGAGCACTGGCCAATGAAGATCACCTCATAGAGAAAAAGGTAAAAAGCAGAAAAGACAGGAACAAAAGTAATCGACGAAGGAGTTCGTCAAAATCCCTTATCGTCATTTCCCTTACCGGCGGAGCGGAAAAAAGCGTATTCCTACAACCAGTGCAGCAGAACCTGCTGTAGGTTAACACTTTTGAGGAATTTTACGTTACCCTCTAGGAACGCAGAACAAGACCGAAACTCATGCCCTACTTTGTGGAAGACGCTCAAGCACCATACCAGCTCCTGAACGGCGCTAGTTCAGACAATACTCAAGAAAAGCCCTTACATGTTCTCAATACCTGTTTGAAGTTGGCGCATGAATTAGCGACTCAACGCGCGAGTGCACAGTTCCAATGCTCATGACACAGTACATCCTAGTGTGTTTACAAGAAAGCTGACAAAGCAACCTTAAGTATGGAAGCCCAGACAAAGTTTGTCGAATTAAGGCACAGTCAAGAACAATTGACACAGAATCAAAAGCACGTTAATCATTGCATTAGACACCGTTGAATGTTTAGGTACACCGCTGAGTAAGGACGGAGCAGCTTAGGATAACCTGTCGATGGTCTATGGAGGGAACTGACCTGCACCACGCGATAGCTTTAGATATTCCACCTTTTTCTACTTCACTTTCCACTCCTATTATCACGTATTTCAGAACAGATCCTAACAATAAAACAAAGTCACGGAAGAAGAAACAGAGCTTAAAATTATAACAAATTCTTAACACGAACAGTTTTATTTACCAGATGCCAGAAAGCAAACAAGGACACCAAATGAATAGCTCGCCTTCATACTTAATTCAGAACATATAAGGGAGAGAAAAATTTTTACCTTGTGAGCCCGGTCAATCTGTGCTGGAGCCACTTGCCCCACCACCTGCCTGATCCTGAGCCTGCTGAGCTGCGGCAGGTGGTGGTGAGGGTAGCTCATACGGAACAGAAGACTGCACACCTCATCTCGGGTGTCAAGTTCAGGCGAGATCTGGTGAAACAAATATGCAGTATTTAATGTTTCAATTTGGCAAGATATAATTTGAATTGAACAAGAATTACATAAAAACCACTAACAAATACTGCACTATTGACAAATATGATGCGAACAATCTAGTACATCATACTCACAAGCATCCATGATGTATAGACGGAATACCTAATAAAATTCGCAGCAATCAAGTCGTTTTTTTCTTGTTTACAATCTTTGCCTGAGGTTTATACCAAGTTTTCCCAAGTCTGAGACATTAACCAAAAAACTCAACAAATTCCATAAGGGTATATATCAGTGAGTACAAAACTTGGAAAATTACCACGTGGGGGAAATTTGAAGCTACCAGGAGGGGAAGGAGAAATTCCACTGTTCCACTGCCTACTAACAATAAAAAAATCTTAGATGTATTATAACATGTCTGAGGCTATGCGCTTAGTTGTTACCGCTCTCTACCCGCTTTGCTATGTAACTATATCTTAATCAGTATATTTATACATTTCAAAAATAAATTAGTAAATAGTCATAGTTCGTGTTGACTACTCTTTCCCTCGTACACATGATGGGAGAAATCTGGATGGCTGAACTGGGAGTAGGGGGAAATGACAGAAAAAAGATTGGGAACCACTGTTCTACAGTAATCCCGGTCATGAAATGACGAACATATTTTCAAGTAAAAAATGAAATAATCAACTCATATGCTTAGAATTTTATGGCAAGTTTTGATTTCTCCGCAACATTGATCCTCTTCAATCTCAAATTTTATCTTTCGTCTTAATTTTCTACATTATTATTGTAATTTACTTTTCCGCATGCGTACGTATATATGCGTACGTAACTATTTTCTAAATCTTCCAAAATGAAAAGTATATCATCAACGACATCACACTTCAATTAAATGTGCTCATGGGCTTCCTATCGTATTTTTGCAAATGCAATCACTTACTCAAAATGGTGTTGTCAAACATCTAATTTAGGTTTGTTAAAATTCAATCCTGTTTAGATACGTCTAGACGGACAGGCTAGACGGACAATGGCTAGACGAACAATGGCTAGACGGACAATGGCTAGACGAACAATGGCTAGACGGACAATGGCTAGACGGACAATGGCTAGACGGACAATGGCTAGACGGACAATGGCTAGACGGACAATGGCTAGACGGACAATGGCTAGACGGACAATGGCTAGACGGACAATGGCTAGACGGACAGATGAACAGTTGCTTGAATGTAATTTTCATTAATTTAGCATAAATTTAGATATCAAAATTGATGAATGATATTTTTGCCAATTACAACATCAGCAGTTTGACCAATTGAATTCATTGGTTTTGCTTTGTCTCAATAATCTACTTACAAAACAAAGAGAAGAAATGATTGAATTTAAGAGAATGAAGACATCAATAAAATACTAGAGGGTCCGGATGAAATACGGACTAAGGACTAAAATTTGATAGAGGGCTTAAACATTGAATGGCAAACATGTTAACTATAATTTATTCAGCATTGAAACAATCTTTGCAATCTCACTTAGGTTAAGTATTAAAGAATGCATATGTAAAGCCATGATACACAATAATAGCTATATGCCAAAAATTTGGTACCTGTCTTGCTACTTCATAGAGATCCTTGAGGTAGCAACTGACTGACAAGTCTGCTTCAGAAGCAATCTTCTCAACACCTTGCTTGATGCGCACCCAGCTTGCACCACTCTCTCTGCCCAAGCATTAATTAGGATTATATATACAAAACTAAATAAATACAGTAAATTTCTAGTTCTCAAAATAACACAAACCATTTCTGAAAATCTATTTGGAGTCTTGATTTTTCCAACCATAAATTTCATAGCATTATCTCTACACATTTTGAAATCTTAGACCCTAATATTTTTATTGGTACATATTTCACTCTGACTCAATACCTAAGAAGTGACCATAACAAGTGAATCTTAGTTCTAGCTGAATAATTAACACTTTTCCAGCAATGTGACCCACTAGCAGTTTCTACTGTGCTTTTATTTTCTGGAAAAAGAACTTTTTCTGTCCTTCAAGAAAAAAATGTACATACTATCAATGAGCAGACACACTTGGCACATAAAATTTTTGAAGAAGGAAAAAGTCCAAATATTTAATCCATACATTATACTTTAAAAATGTGCAAGAAACATAACTAATTAATTAATTTTATAAACAATGCATTTTCATTGGAATTTGCTCAACCTTTGAAGACAATTATTGGGTTCTTATAGTAGGTCTTGCAAGATGGAACTTATGAATTCTTCAGCAGATAATTCATACTTTTTATACCTTTGATTACAATTTAGCATCTTCTGCTACATTTTTAATTTTCCTGTAGGAACAGGAGGTTGTCTAAAGAAATCATTTAATATTCTTTGTTAGAAACAATCACATATATGCAGTTTCCCAGGATCTGAATGAAAGTAGTGTATGTTTTTGTATAGTAGTATATACATCCAAGGCTAATTTTAATCACACACAAAAAATAATCATCTTAAAAATTATAAAAGCAAGAATATTTTCCTAGCTGTCTCCAACAAGAAGGGGTATATTTAATTTATGAATAAAATATAAGTTCATAATTTGTAAATGTTATTTCCAGAGATGTAATATTGTTACCAAAAAGTTAAATTAATGATTTACAACCAAAATCTCATCACAGGAAGTGTGTTGACATTCCAATTAAATTACTATTAACATATAAGCCAGTTCACTCAAAAATGTAACTTTTTTCAAACTAAAATTTGAAATGTTACCTAACAACCCTGGCACTTTCCACCAGTTGTTACCTGATTTCTTGCCGCCGCTGTTCTCTCTTGACAGTAAGCAGCCGCAGTGGGTCATCTTGCACTGCATCTCTCTTTTGTCTGCTCGTCACATTACTGTACTCTCTGAGGTACGTTGTGATGCGAGGAGGGCCTGTGAGAAGGTTATTCTTAATGAAAGAGCTGTTCAACATCACTTCTTATAAGCAAGCTCCAGTACCTCATTTTTCAAAGATCACAACAAGAACCCAGGCTCTACCAAAAAATTGACATTGCACAGCCATTACTAAGTAACTTAATGACAAGTTCTAAGTACAGCCTGATTCCTTGTAATAACAGACACAAAATTATTAGCATAAAAATCTAAATAACATGCTAGTCCAATCAGCAATACCATCATGAGAAATATTCAATTGATTACCAATACAAATAATTATCTTTTAAAATCAAAATTTCTAACATCAATCCACATATTTCAGATAACTAAATTTGAAACAAAAATTTAGAGATACACATCAGTGACTAATGTATATAGTTTGTATTTTTTTGCTTTCAACACAAAATATGAAACTTACCTACACCACCAGGGCCAGAGAGAGGAGCCATTCAGCAGGCTGACTTATTTGAGATGATAGTGTGCCTCTGTAGGAACTATAGAAACTAACACAGGAAATTGCTGCTCAGTTTTTACCTTCTGAGCATAGACCTGCGTACCTGGTGGTAATTCCTAAAAATGTATCAAAATCTAAAATGAGAATACAGTTAAAGAAACTAAAGAACATAAAGCAAAATTCAGCATTGTGTAGCTTCCAGCAGAAGACACGTTCAACATAAGTTAGTTTAACCTAGCAAATCTGATAAAAATTTTGAATGATTGAGTGTTAATTGTATGTATAGGGTGAGATTATACAAAAATTAATTTGTCCACTACAATTAAAATATTCTCCTAACAAAATCTTAGACAAATAATAATTGAGTTTATATTTTTCAGCACTCCTATATAAAGATTAGTATTGATTTCCTTAGAATAAAGATTTAATAAATAATTTTAATATTGTGGCATCAACTGGGAACAAACCTTCTTCTACGTGGTGTTTTTTCGGGGGCTAGTCCATCTAGCCCCATGCGCTTCAACAAAAACAAAACAACAAAAACGTATATTTCCAATGAAGTTGGTACATAAGAAATGTAACATCATTGAATTTTAAAAATGCCTTATCATAAAATCCTTAAGTGGTAGGTATTCTATGCGTAGTATCATAGATGATAGAACAGCAGTACCTACGGGTATACGTAAACATTAACATCACGCAATGAACGTTAAATATACATGGGGAAACAAATGAAACTTCGCTTTTTCAATGATGACTTAAGAGGTAATCATTGGTGATACATATAAATTCTGACGTGGTAGGTATTATACGCATTTTAGGTGATAAGCGAAATATTTTCTTTAGGTACAGATTAGATTTGACATCATTACATTTAACAGAATTGCGTTTCAGTTAGGGTAATTTGCTAATAGCAAGTGCATGCAAAAATGACATGACGGCCCTGGCACACAAGAGAAAAACTCTGGGATGCCATCCTGTTGTATGTGTGTGTACGAGTATTAGAGGGAATTAAGTAAGGCCGTTACAAAGGCCCCAGCCAAACGCTGGCCCTCAAATGTGAGTCTAAGTCTGAGTCTAAGTACGTTAACAGCATCCATTTGTTGTGTAACTAAAAATAATAAGCCTTCGTATCAGCATCTTCCTTGAGTAGATACTACGTAAAAAGAGAAATTAAAATTACTCGTTGTTGCAAAGCTATTCGTACTCCTAAATTTCTATATACGCAAAAATTCACTATCGTAAAAAATGAAATACATATTTAACAGAGCGGTTTAAATAAAATATGTTCATGAATACGTACCTCACATGTCAGTTGGTTTACATCGGTTCTAATTGTATTCATAAGCCAGAGCTTTTATTAGAGAACATGAAATTGTCACCAAACTTGCATTTTTATTTAAAAACATTAATGTTTAAGACATTATCAGTGACTTAGGGTAATTATTTCATGTGGTTTCTCCGTTTTAAAATTGGTAATCTTTATCTTTGCCGCATAAAGATAAAGATTGTGATCCTGACGTGCCTGGCTCCCAGTTGTAGTACGTACCAAGGTTCTACTGGTTCCGTAATTCCCAGACTGAGTCCCATTTCCGTAGTTGTTCGAGAACTCTCGACAGAGGCGCAGTTAGTTGTTGCGCCCTGGTTTTCTTTCGTGCATGTGACGAAGCATTTCTTGGTACAATGTCGTCTAACATTGAAAACCAAATGTTTATGAGCGGTGACGTACCCTTGTATGGATCTGTGGGTGAACAGTGTTTAATGGTAGATAAGAAGTGTGATGATGCAACGATGCTGAACCAAACTCTTACGACCTTTGATACTACTTTGTTCGACCATAGTAGTTCTTTGCAAGGAAATGGTAATACGCAACTGTTAGACCTCAACGATGACATCTATGCTTTGTACGTAAACGAAGATGCTCTGTCTATTGGAGTTAATTGCAATGAAAACTTTTCTTCGAATAACTTTAACCTTGAAAATACATCAGCTAATTCTCATCTAGACAAGGATGTGTCGATTTATGATCCCAACTGTGCTCCTAGCTACGCTCTGAACGGAAATTCAAGTTTTTCTGAGACTCTTCTGTCTTCAGATTTAGAAGCTCTTCAAGAATCCACACCGTCTACTGAGGAATTACTGGAAGCCGAACCCAGCAGCTCTGACTGCAAGACTATTACAAAGACGCGACGTCGTCGTCGATGTTCTCGTCTCAAGGAGAAACTCTACATGAAAACAGAACCTTTTTCAGACGAGGAGATGGAAAAAAAACGTCTCAATGCTCTTAAGGCAAGAAACAATCGCATGAAACACAAGGATAAGTTTCAAGCCATGGAGATGGAGAACTCCCAACTCAGACATGAGCTGCAATTGAGCAAGTCTAAAATAATTGAATTAGAAAAAGTTGTTGCTGCTTTGCAGGAAAATAATGAGCAGAAAAAACTTCGCTTGTATTCTTTGAGGGATCAGTTTTCTGCCATCATTGATCAATGAGTTTGTTCTGGCTGTTGTTATTACTTATTTCATTCATGTTACTCAAACGTGTTCTTTGAAACATGAAATAAAATGTATACTGTATACATGTTAGTTAATATCAGGTCTGCAGCAACATCAATGGTTTAATTTGGCAAATGCTCATTCCTTGATATGATTCAAAATAGTGTTTCATTATTACCAGACAAACTGAAATTTCTATTGCAATTTTTATTTCTGTGTCTTAAAAAGAAAGTATTTTAATACCATGTATTTAATTTTTTATTTCTAAATTTGTATGGAAGTCTTTGAGAATGAATTCTAATGTTTATTTGGAACTAATTTTTAGTTAGGTCATAGTACATTTTTAAGATTGTTACCTTAGATTCAAACTTAGATTTGAGGGCCAGCTTTAGCTGGAACCTTTATTGCCTCCATTGTGCTTCTAATGCATGCAACAGGATGTCATCCTTCAGTTAATTTGTTTTTGTGTCATGGCTGTCTAGGATAATTCCTCAAAGACCATCCTTTGTCACTCCATTCAATAAAACCAGCCAAGTGAAGGCATCACTGGGAGAGCCACCTTGTTATTACCAGACCCTCATGCTTGGAAGATAGTCACACTCTAATGCAGAGGGTTGACTGTTTAATGTCAACATCTTATTCCATGCATGCACTAGGAAATTCATCACATCCACAATAATCATGTTTCATTCTTCATCCAGCTTTACAAGATAGCTCATACTGGAGTCCACTTCAACACACTGGGCATTCCACTGGTTTTTACCATACTGCTCACAAACCATGCCCATAAAGCTCTCTTGTTTGTGCTCATATTTACTACATTCTAAGACCAGATATTCAATTGTGTCCTCTACTCTTCTGTTACACTGCATACATAACCTGTTATTCCTTTTATTCTGCCTCCATGTGTGCCTATTCACTTAATGCCTTACCTCCATGGCAAACAGGAGTTGACTGCCAAAACATCCATTACATATAGAACATTTTGACATTTAATGCATTCTTATGGGCATACCAAGTAAGGTGGTCTTCCCAGCCATGCTATACTTCCATTTGTTCAAACCATACTAATTTGTTGAGTCTTCCAATTTGCTTCTTTCACTTTTAGCAATCCTACTCCAATTCTTCACTTACATTATTTATCAATAACCAGCTGTCCATAGGTCTCCCAATTTTAACAAACTGTCTTGTGAATTTGTAGCTTTCTGCCCCTAGTACAATTCTCTCCAAAAAATGGATCACTACTGTTCCTTGAAAGGAAAGATATGCACATAATCTATCTTTGCTTGCATTGGGCATCATTCAAATTATAGGGAGCTTATTGTCCCAGTGTTGAGAATTTCCCATTTATTAGCTCTAATAATTGAAAAAGTTATTTGTATCATGCATACCTGAATGGAATAAAGTTTTTGTTTTATGAAGGCTTGAAATTGCTTATTAGAGTTGTATCTTGATGTGCCTGTCTTGTATTCATAGAGCATACAGTGTCAACATCTATTTCTTGAAGGTGAAAACAATTACATTTATCTAAATTTAGTAATTATTATTTCTGAAAGAATGAATGATACATTAGAACTTGGATTAAATTCAAACTAACAATCGAGAGACTCTTAGGATCTATAAATTTATCATGATATAATTGCAATACTTTCTGTTGAACCAAAAATTACACATTAAGCGCTGTGAAAAATATGTTTAGAAAGGTTTTATTCATGAATTTTCAAATGTTGCTCTAACCCCATATTTGGAGTGCAGCTGAACTGTTGGAGCTTCTAGCACTCATAGTGATGTTGCTTCTGTAGCTCCTGCTAGTTCACTCTAAAATGCTTCCAAATTTGCTGATCAATAGCAATGCCTACCGAATGATGTGCAATATTGTAATTATGGAGTTTTGTGTGGTTTTAGTTAGTGATGTTTCACTTAGCTGTCTTATTTTTCTTGATTTCATCTTTGTTTGACAAATCGTCCCTGTTGGGTACGGCAAGTATTGCTGTTACGGAGTCGAGATGTGCTGCTAGGTATGTTGTAAATCTAGAGCAGTGGGGAATAAGATCAATTCGGTCCGCTCATTTGGGTTTTTAAAATACTAATCTAAACTGTACAGTCTGTTAGCTCGTCATTTCCTGATACTTTGTAGCTGTTAAAGCTTGATCAGATTTGTGTGGATGCTGGCTAGGGATTGTGAACTCATTCTGTACGAGTACAGTCACATTCGAAAATTAGTTTTGAACATGATGGAAAATGTTTCACCATATTGAACGTTTTTATGTGTGTGTGTTGGTTAGTTACGAGCTCTTTCATTGTTGCATGTCCTTAAAGCTTGAAAAAATATTCACAAATTATTAAATACTTTAAATTTTGAATTTTCTTACTTAAGAAATAAAATTACAATTTTGATTTGTTGTGCTTCTTAGTTAACCAGCCTGTCGAGTTATTTCATATTTTGTACATATGTTTCAATGATAATTGGGATTTTTAGCAAGCTGTGTTTCCGTAATAGGTACGCAATGTATGAATGTGCGTGTTATAATACTAAAAAATAAAAGCAGTATTTCGTCTTCAATTTTATTTCTTTTCACTCAATCTTTTTGCATTATGAGTGCCATTTTAATTTTCTTTAAAAACTTCATTCAATGATAAATAAAATAACTAGGGTGACGAAACTAAATTTAACACGTACGCCAAAAAGTTTGATTGACAATTTCGCTTTTCATCACTGCAATTAGAATTTAGCTTGAACTAATACACAGAAACTTCGTTGAAACTTCTACATCGTGGACTGGTCACTCACAATTCACTGCAGCCTAATAACCATTATTAGTGGCTTACATAGAGCGGTGGCCTACGTGCCTGCTTTGAAACGCGTTCAAACTAAGACAGGCAGCTCCAGAACACGTACCAGCTTTTAGTGAATACAACGGTAGTCATTCAAAACGACGGAGACGGTCACGTGCGAGTCAATATAAACCTTTAACGAGTTACACAGAGGCCTTCGGGAAATCAGAATATCTCATAAATGTATCCACGTGCCAAGTCACAAATGGCGGGAAAATAACTTTCATTCCAATTCTGCGTAAAGTACACGCAAGGTTACTAATCTACAAAGGAGTAGATGTATCTGTTTTGAAAAATATCCAACTATATCGTTTCTAGAAGCATCACCACATAACACAAAAATGTTCAATCAAGGTGACAAATATTCAATCCTGGTCAGCCAGAGCTCGGAACTACAATAAATACATGATGTAGCGACTATGTCCTGTAGTAAGACAAAATAAAAATAGGAATGTGATGGACATGCTTCCCAATTTAATAACGGAAACAATTATTGAGACCTCGACTACCGGAGAATTACGCTCTGCAATCATCGCTGGCGAAGAATATTTACTCCAATATTAACCATTGTAATTTTCGGAAAAGTTTCAATATACAAAATAACTATTAGATTATTTTCATTTTACAACAGAAATAGACAGTACGTACAACCTAGAACATTTGAGGTACATCTCCCTCCTTAGACTAGAAAACTTCGAAGTCACCTTACATAATATTTGATCCATAATGTTAACAGGAATATCTGCATATAGTACAACAGTCATAACACTAAATAACATAATTATTTTCTCCGGAATATCTAATGGAACTTTCAACAAAGATAAGTACAGAAGACGTTGGGGAAAGATTAAAGGGGTAATATTCAAAGGATGTAACGTCCAGTCCCGAAATATGCTTATAGATGAGTTATACCAAGTCTGCTAAAAAGTTTTTTTTCCTTTGTGCAGCACCGAATGGATGTTAACAAATGAATGCTATTCTATACTCGTTAATCACAACATTCTAACACTCGACTCGGGACTAATCATGTTCAAGTCTAATACTATCCATTAATGAGAATACCAACTTTTTCTCCTTCAAGAGAACTAGGAGGAGACAACGGCATATCTAAAGATGTCAGTCGAACTACGTAAGCCAATGATCGCCTTCACATCGCAAGAAAGGAAGCTCAACGTGCATTGCGTGCGGCTCTCAGCCTAAAAAAAATTATTTAGGCGGACGCAACGCTCTACTATAAATCTAAGTTGAGGTATCTTACGTTCAGTTACCAAAACAATGAAAAAAATAGAATAAATGGGTTTTCGGTGCGATTTATACGCGAGCAGTATAATTGCTCCTTTGAATGGAGTAAAAAAATTTACGCAAAATATGTAGAAACGATGGTAACGTGTTTCCTTAATTCATCAGTAAATATGTCATGTACACGTGTAAACAAATTTCATTTTGCTTTTGTACACAAATTTTTATAGCGTAAGCAAGCAAGCAATTTTAAATGATTTGGACTTTATCAAATAAATATTTCTACCTTTCCAAAATTACCAGATCAATTATCAAATTCATCATGTGATATTCCCACATTCTAGTGCTCGAAGATTGTGTTTACAATCTTCTTGTTTGAGAATCAAATGAACGTCAAAGCTACTAACTACAGATAAATTCTCATAAACATATCTTAGGAAAAAGGAGTTCACAACCACGAAGATAGAATAGATCTAGTCTAATCAAAAATTGAACGCCAGCCTGTCAATAAGGGTGCAAAAAAGTTTTCATGTACTCAAGCAATCAAAAAGTAATATCATATTCCTTCCCTGTAAGAAATTTTGAAACACTTCGCTACACCGAAATGTATGAACGAAGCTGCGGTCAGCATGGCATGATACTGAAAGACTTGAAAGCAACAGGTAGGTAACGGGGCTCAAACCTACACAAATCATCTGCCAACCATGCATGATGAGAAAAATAAGAACAAAAGCTCTCGCACTTAGTCACAGGAATGATCTGTTGACTACCCTATAAGATTGAGAAGCGCAAAAAATGATGACTATACTTTTTGACTCCAACCCATAGTCGAGTCAGGAGCACTGTTGGATGGGTGGTAGAAAGTTCAAGACAACGCACGATCTTTGAAGGTGCTGACATGCTTCGCCAGCGTATCTCTACTCTCTAGGAGTTCATTGAACATCCTACCTACTCTTATACATAAGAGGGTTAACTTCATTAGATATGCTATAGGTTAGTCTAAGAAGTATTCCCTCTTTGGCGAGCGATGCCTTCAGGGGACTAAAATTACGCAACCGAACGTTTATACAAATATTTCGACTGCAGCACAACCAAGCGTTGATCAAAATGAGAGGCTCACGGCATTTTTTTTATGCTGGACGAAAACCGCTGCTGTAAAAAGCAATTAAAATTATTTGCGCACATGTAAATGCATTTCTCTAAATTTACAAAACATCAAAAACTGTAACAGGAAAAAATAAACATATCTTTGGAGAAAAAAACCTGGAACAAGATATTTCGCAGACACACCGCGATCGTGCAAGGAATACTCTGCCCATTGACTCTTTTATGCTACTAGCATTTAGTGTTAAGAAATAATTCAGACATTGTTTCGTTAAGAAATATGGCTCAACTCTGTAAAGCATGTAGGAAGTCTATTTCAACTGGCAGAAATAAATAGCAGCGCATGTATTGTGTACATATTCAGTAGTTTTGGCTAAGCATAGCCACGAGCGTGAACTGCGATGAGAACAAGCCAGTAAGTCACAGACTACAGCAATAGAAAAAAATATAATTTTCTACAAAAACGTCCAAACAGCACACTGATCAACAATATTTGTAGCTTACTTGTGAAAAGAAATAAACAAACTCGAGTACGAACTAATATCTTGTATACAAAATAAGCGTCAGACGCGCTCGATAATCCAATATTAGCGTGACTCATAAGGAGCACTGGTGGTTAGGGTAGCTATAAATAAATAGGCTAATACTGATAAGATATACACTTGTAATATCAGACTGACGAGTCTCTTGAAAGAAGTGACGGTTAAATGAACGGTTAAGCACTACACCAATTACTTATTATTGTGAAATAGATATAAAAGCTATTGCTGCCAGAGCTGAAACCGACTTTGCTCTCTCATGAGAAAATATTATTAATCGCCTCAAGTACGACTATGCATCCACCTTAATACTGGCAATAAAATACACTGTTTTAAGCGCAGCTAAAACTCGTCAACACCAGTGAAGCACGTCATGTTTGCTGGCGCTGAGGTACGAGTCGAAGTCTGGCAAAAGGACTCTGCATGCCTTCGGCGAGCTCAGCGCAATAATCTTAGCATAGGCAGAAAAGCTTGTCTAGGACAGAGACGGGGTGGTGAAAGACTTGTTATCTTACAGAGCTATACAGTCAAAAAGTGGCCAATACACCCACCCACACAGATACTTCTCGTATAATAATAACGCATCATAAGGCTTCAGCTACACAGAAATGCCAATTCTTGTTACTTAGAAAATTGATCTAGTCCAGTGCTGTACGGTCGAATAAAGAAAAAAGTTAAAACCAAATATTTCATCCACAGCAAGCTTCATTCATTCAACTAAAAACAGTTCATACATGAACATTCTAAACACAAGGAACTAAAACGTTTTGAATTCTTTGCAACTTTTCTCTTTAGACAAAACTTGCATTGTCACCTGTAAACGTAAACTTTTAAAACTCGAGCCAAGTTTCGGAAATGAGATGAAAAGAGGCCATCTACAAGTTTATATTTCGATAACCTATCTAAACTACAGCCTATAACTTGGTCAAAATGAACTTTCTAATTGTTATTGTGCACAAGTTGGCAATAATGCGACGAGTAAACATTTCTAACGCATGTTAGCGTCGAACAAAATACTCGACAGAGTATGGAGGCGCGCTTAACTTTTGCAGACTAAGGGTACACTAAACCGTTAGATTCTTGATCCTAGAGAATGCACTAGAACTGTATAAACTACTCAGTTGCTCACTACAAGGTTAACCACACCTAGATAGGTTACACTCTAGTATCCTCTAGGTAACAATGTAACTATGACGATAGAACGACCATCCTCCAACATGAGGAAAAATGAGAGAGCAAGTACTGCAATATGCTTCTCCTTTCAAACAATCGGTCATGTCAACAATTCATCTGGCACATTTGACGCACGAGGTTGTTTTACTATTTTCAGGGTATACCGGAACCAATCAGAGCGCCGAAAAGCTACACCCATATTCTCACTGAAACAGCTGATCTTTTTATCGTTAATTGAGTTTCACAAACCTGATATTGAATCGGACATGCGTATTAGTATTACCAATAGGGTTCTCCACCAGGTTAATGCCCTGAGCTATCGACTACGGAAGTTACTCTGCGTGGGGCGACAGAGTAGTTCCGCAAGATGGTGTGTCTCAGCGCACTCCTGTCATGAACCAACAACTAGCAAGGGTGCTTTTCTGCTTCTGAAATTGAAGCCTTTGTCCAAAGTTAGATGACCATAGGCACACTCGGCACGGTTATAACGCGAGTCCCGACACAGACTGGCATTACCTGAGCAATAAACCATAAGAATAATTCGAGGAATATACGTGTATGTGTGTGTGCGTGTGTGTCATACTGACTAGCATAGAGTATCTTTGAATGGAAAACAACATTCAAACTAAGCATAACATTGCATAGGTATAGTTCCAAAAGACAAAAATAACACATGCTGAAAAATAAAAGATATCACCAGAGGTCAGTAACTAAAATAATTGCAAGAACACCCACGTACCTTACGTAACGCTTGATAAAATGAAGTCACGGCTTTTGCTACCAATAATGTACCATATAATACGAAACAAATGAACGAAAGCTCACATCCTAGGGAGAGAAGTATAAGCAAAATTAGGCAAATTAGCTTCTGAAACAACCCGGGATGCTTAAGAAAGACGAGTTTCTTCTATTTATGAAAAAGTTTCAGCAGCAGAAGTCGGTAGCTAAGCGTCAAACCAGCCTCAGGTGAGCTAAGCAGTAAACCAAGCCCCAGTTCTACTCTCTACAGCTGATACCACTTTTTGTCCTTATACTTCAACATGAGCTGGCGCGCTGCAGTGCTGAAGGACTCAGACTCGTGCATCATTTTTGCCGTCTTTTCATCAAGCTCGCCAAGTCTCTGCCCTCTCTCGATGGCCGCCATCTTGGCACGGCCTATTTCTGAAGTGGCGTTCGTAGCTCTGGCGTTCATCATCTCCATCTGCTGCTGAGGCCCAGGCATGTGCTTCGCCACGCTGCTTGCCGGCTTGCCACTAGCTTCGCCGACTGTACACAAAAACATAGCTGAAACGTACACAGGAGACGAGAATATTTTGTTCCTGTAACTAAAAGTCTATCACATTTGAAACAACTTTCCACTATTCCTGCTCGCTGTTCCTTGC
Organism: Trinorchestia longiramus; assembly: GCA_006783055.1. NCBI lineage: Eukaryota > Metazoa > Arthropoda > Malacostraca > Amphipoda > Talitridae > Trinorchestia > Trinorchestia longiramus. The sequence goes on from VCRD01000259.1 coordinate 156,373, forward strand.
CGTAGTTTATCCTTTTGGATTACTTGGTAATAGTACTTTTTTGAGTAAACTTCTTTTGCATCAGTATAATAAATACTTGATAAAGCTCTAACATTTCCTCCTTTATTTGTTCTATAATACACTTTTTTGGCTTATTAGATTTTGCTTTATTAACGTTTAAAAGAAAAAAGTAACTTTTGCTGCACCCGTTTATACAAACTCGAAAATTTTAAACCCTGCCTGAATCGAATTTGAAAGTTTACAATTTTGAAGCAGCCTAGAGCGCCACAATATCTCATGATGTCAGATGGAAAAAAGTGAGATATATGTTTGTCAGTGCACCTATTTAATCTAACTTTCTACGATGCCCTAAATAAAATCACACAATTAGAAATTCCGTCAATGGATGCATGTTCTGCAAACCTTAACTATAACCTAGGAAACATTGTAGGTACAATGGTACTCCGTCGTTTGAAGGAAAGTAAAAACCATGTTAAAAATGTCACACAGAATTAAGTTGAAATTGAACTTTGGTATCAAAATGGTAGAGACTTCAAAACCTTGATATGAATTACTGAACTAGTTTCTCATTATTAGCCTACACTAACAAAAATCATGGGAAATATTACCAATTCATATTAGTGTTCTATATTGATGATTCAATCTTTGAAACTCACAAAGCTCTTCCCTGTCCAGCTGCGAGACACCGACTCCAAACAGTCCCTTGAAGAAGCTTTGCTTGGGCGGCTCAGGCATCTCACATGCAATGAACAGCTCGCCAAGCAGCTCCTGCAAGTCTTTGCTGGGGAAAGAAAATGAATCAAGATAAAATATTTCAACAGTGTATCAATCTAAACGCATTTGAACGACGAGGGTATCTCAAACGAAAAATTGGAACATGAAGCGGAGAGGGATGATAAAATACTCATGACGGTAGTTTGTCAGATTAGTTGGAGACTACTGGATAAATAAAGGAAAGATATACGATAAAGCCTACATGACTCAGGTTTTATCACATACAATATCCCTGTAACAAAGGTAGGTGATTTTACAGCTTGATTACGAACTGGACAAGACTTGTTTATAAGACACGATACAAGTTTAGTGAGTGACGAAGGAGAAGGGCAGTTTAGAGTAGCAATCAATTTGTAGGATGAGTATTTAACTCTTCAAAAAGCACATTGGATATCCTTTGAGAGCATGAAGATTTTTGAAATGTGTGGGATAGAGTAGACATTAATCTTTTTTTAGGAGTTATATATCTCGTAGGTGCTGCCATCAATTATTCCACACATATTTTGTTCGTTCAAAACATACTAGAATATTTCATCAATACACAGTGAATGTACTAACAAGAAAAAATACGCAAGATGGATGAAGAAAAAAAACACTACTTAAGGCGCATATCAACAAAACCAAATGGTTTAAGATGGTATGGGTCCATGAATAGCAACACTGCACATACTTTTGACTTGACTACACTAGTAGTCGTGATGAAAGTGCGGTGTTCTAGCATTTCTTCATTAGGACCCAGACCGTATATGCAATTGCCCAAATCACAAGCGTCGAAATAGTCAACGGATGCAATCAAACACACTTTCAAAAGTGCTTATATAAAGCCATGAGAAATCTAAAGTTTCTAGTCATAAGGTTTTTAAAATAATTATGCCTCTTATTCCACGCTCTCAATGCTGAAAACATCTTTACAGCACATCATCATTAATGAAGACTATAAATTATCGAAGTGACAAGCAAACATTTTGCGTATTATTCACAAAGACAGACTCCACGTGAAATATTTGCAGTGACTACAGAAATTTCACAAATATTTAGCGACAACGTAATTTTGCCACACAAAATCTCACCACACACATGCACTCATGGGAATCTTACCATATATCTGCCGACAAGGTAAACTTCTGAATCTCAGATGGCGAGCACAAGTACATGCCGTGTCCATGATTCGTGAAGCAGAAGGTTCTTGCAATCCTGCGAGTAGACAAGTCATGTAATACTTCAGTAACATATGGACAAAATGAACACGCTGCTAGGCTCAAGCCAAGCAGCACTCGAGTCAACATGCTGGTGAGGTGTAACTGAAATATGTTCTAGTAATTACAATATAGCTTAGTTTTTTGGTACTGATTCTGTACTCTTAATGTATAATATATTTCTTTATAGTTCAGTGGATATTTAAGTGAGCATCATATATATATATATATATATCCTTTAAATCGAGTTTTGTTTCGAATGAAAAAAAGTCGGAAAGTGTACATTAACTCTGGCACGTCTTTCCGACATTCAGCAACAGCACAAATGATTTGCCCTATTAAAGAGTTGGCCAGGTCCAGACCGTCACGGAGCTCCAGGGGTTATTTTAAACAATCTTCCATATATTCACACGGAATTGCAAATGACTAGCAAAAGATCAAATTAAGAACAAGGTTCTCTCACCTTCTTCAAAATAACAAAAACTGGAACATTGTATAGAATAAACTCTTAAAAGTTCCGGGTAGAATTGTGTTTAAGTTTTCAGATTTGGCTAAATACAATCGTTCGAAAGTAAGGATATGTGACATAAGACATACATACGATTTTACGTTGATAGACGTGTCAAGATCTAGAGGTTACGTTTACAAGTCTGTAAATATTAATTTAATTTTAAGAAACGTAATACAATCAACATATACGCCTCAAAAATTCATAGGTTTGCGCATCGACTGCACAATAGGTATTAAAAAAAATAATCTTTAAATATTACAAAATTAATAAGCTTAGTGGGGTGCGTCTGTGTACTGACAAACAAAAGCGAGCGACTGTTCATCGAAATCACCGCGGAGGCACAGCGACACGCGTGATTCTTGTGCAAGAACCTCCGACACGCTAGTAACCCTGATGTCAGGTGCTCTAATTATATAACCACACGTGTAATCTGCAGGTGATAGAATCAGAAACCAGCGTACAAACTACAAAAATATCCGTATTGAGTTAACCACATTTTCACGCTCTAAAATCTTGTGAAAATATTTCAGGCTCAGGTGAATACAAATCCAAGACGGAAAAATCCAACGAATCGCAGCACATGTCGAGTTTAAGCGCTGCTCTACAACTATTAACACTAAGGTGAATTAATGACGTGATAAGTGCGGGTTGCTGTGGTCCGCAGTTAGGAATGTCACAGTCGCGTGGACTGACCTCAAAATGTTGAAAAGCAACACAAAACTACACAACGAATACCTACTGAGAACAATGGAATGGAACGTGTGGGTGAGTGGGGTTCACGATGTAGCAGGAATTCAGAGTAGAGTAGGGGGACGGAAGGAATGGGGTAGTGGCTGTACAACACTCATCGTCAGAACGGGCGCAGAGCGGAGACACCCACTGTATTCCACCCCAGCTTAAAACGTTCAAGCCAAGAGTTCATACAAATCCATAAAACTCATATCATTAATGCTCGTTATAAATTAAAAAATGGACGTTACGAAATCACACTCAAGAATTTGAACTGGTAAATTTAAAATATTTATCGATGATTACTGTACTCTCAGCACACCAGCAAGTGTCTCTTCGTACTACGATGAGCAAGCTGCAACTTTCATCAGTTCAGTTAATATAATATGAAGAGTAACACATTTGGTCTCGCTACAATCACAAGAACAATCGACACAAGCTATCTTCGTATCGTACACAAGGCGCCAAAAACAGTCGGGTAAGTCGCAATAAGGTTAACGATACGACCAGTTGGCCTGTGATGGGCCACTTGACAATGAAGGCTTGGCTGCACGCACACCTGAAGGCACCACTGCCGGCATATTGTATCATGCAATCATTAGCCAAGTTGGCATGACATTCACGTAGAGAGTCATCAGTAATGTAAAAGCTTGAGGACAGTTAGCTCTTCAATAATAAATTATTTTGCCAAGTGAGAGATATGAACAATGAGGCAGGAGCAGCTGATGCTCGACACTGGTGCCTAGAAGTGCAGTTGTGCTGTAGGGTGGGGGAAGTCAGTAGCCCCATGCAGGCACCCTTTTCTATACAGGGTGGCTTGCACCACCAGCACGCGCGCACACACGCTTGTGTCAACACACGCGTATACCAAATGAAGATCTGGGTAATTTGTCGCCCAAATTTAACTCGACAGCTGCTCTAGAGGGAGAAGAAACGTCATGTAACGTTCTGAACTTTTATAATGAACTATTTACGCGTTACTAGGGAGTTAAAACCGTACTGAACGAGACTGTGCACTCCCACACGAGGAGGCGTGAGGCACAACGTAATTTCTGTGAGGTGTTGACGCAGAAGGGGCTGCTTCCGTAACTACTTTACCTGTCATGTGAGGCGTTGACATTGGGGCTCCATCTATATTCTACATAAATTAATTCATAACAATAACGCACAGCTTACTAAACACAAAGTAACAAGCGACACTACACAATACGAAAAACGCTTTTTTGAACGATGTTCGGGATGTATGAAGCAAAATTAGCTCATGCCAACGACAGTTTGTTTGAGAAGTGAAACAGCTGATAATTAATTTGTAACGAATTCGAGGCACTAGCTCCTTTTTCTAGTTACAGTGACATTGTCAATGACGACCAAATCTACAAACGCATTTATGAATAAAAAAAATTAACGACTGCCCAGGGCAAGTGAAATCGTAACGAATATGACTTCAATAAATATACTTTGTTTGGATTCAATTCTTCGTTAATAATTAACACGAATTTCAGTCGAAATTTGTCAGTAAATTGAGGAAAAGTTGAAGTATTGCCTGCTTTGGTCAGCCTTTCAATTCGAATTTAAATTTAATGTATGTAAAAAATAAACGGGCAATTTCATCAATTTTGAGAGGCAAGGCTGCAGCATCGAAGGCTCCATGAAGGAGGTGCACCGCGTTCACCAGGCTCTCGCTGGCAGCAAGAACCTCATCGCCACAACTGAAGAAAGGAGGAGGCATTGCTGGGCGCAGCATGCAGCGCGGTAACCACTCAACAGGCAGTAAACCACATCAAGATGAAGACATGCTCAGCAGTGGTGATGGCAGTGCCTCAACGTCAAGAACGTAATGAAAAGCTTTCATAAGTTGAATATAATTCTAATAATAATAAATAAAAGCACCGAAGGATGCAAGAGGGTGGTTGATGACCCCACAGGTTGGAGGAACTCGAACTTACTGGTTGGTGTCTTCACACACGAACATTTGCTGTCCCCAAATCGAGAGTATTGGGTCAACAACATTGCCCTGCTTCCTCGTCTGGAAACTAAGATGTGAGGAGAGACGAGTAACATTAGCTAATATTACCTCACAAATTTACAGGCGAGTAACACTCGGGCTCAAACAAAACATATCACACAGAGAAATGGCGCGAGAGATAGACAGAAAACCACCTACCATTTCAAACAAATAAAAAGAGGTAGCAATAGAGCTGCTAAGAAGTGTCTTAAAAATTGTGATGAGTGTGGGAAGTCTCATATAATAAGAAATGACAAGGAACATCGAAAATGTTAGGTTTAAATGACACCCACACACCTAAAGTTGACACCACACATTCATAGGAAGTCAACACTACAAGAAAGTCAGTAAAATTAATAGAAAAAGGAATACAGCGGACGAGTTTAACTTCATGAATTATTTCACTGAGTGGTGCTTATTAGGGCAAAATGGCACAATCAGAAGTCTCAAAAATTTCAATAGACATAGAAATATGCGCAATTATCGCCATTTACAAAACGCCAGAGCATTTGCATTAAATCTCTATGTGTGTATTTATCATATTTATACCGACCGGTTTTCAAAAGGTTAAGAAACGGTTAATTCTAAATAAATTATCCGTATCTTACCTACTTAAGATGAGACGAAATAAACTATTCGAGATATTCAACATTAAAATTTACTTTAATAAATATATACCCCAGCAGCGAGTGTAGAACGTACCAAAATTTCATATTGTATGGTTTTTCTGACATCAGATGGGTAAATAGAACAACCACCTACAAAAATTTTGTTGGTTCAATTATATTAGTTTCTTCAGAGTAGCTTCGACTAGAAGCATTTGTGATATGAGAAAAGAGACCTCTGTTCAAACAGAAGTCTGGCTGAACTCACAGACGCAGTCTCGGTATACTAACAAGAGAATAAAATAATTGCAAGCTATCGGCATCGGAAAAGTGCTCTAAAATATCGCAATTGCATGTTTTCAACTTTTTTCAGATTAGCTCTGGAGCACACTCAAAATCAGTTGTAACGCAGGAACGAGTTCTGCTACACCTTACACAATTTTCTGTCGATAGTGCACAATGCATCGTTCGTGGAAGATTGCATGAGGGACTGGGTGGGCCGGGATAGAAAGGAAGTGGTATTATTCAAGTGTGAAATACCCTATAATCGGGACACTCTTCATGTAAGGGGAAAATGCCGATGTACTGTACACTATACACTCACGAAAACCAGAAGTCGAAGAATTTTAACATATTCAAGGCACTCGAATCATCTTATTTGGACAGACTAGATCAGGGGTCACCAAACTACGGCCCGCGGGCCGAATCCGGCCCGCAACGACAGTTCACCAGGCCCGTCGACGTTGAACTGACGTCGCTTCCTCGGCTCGTGGTAGCTCCGCCTACGCTCTGACGTCACCATGGTTTCCATCGCTTTAAGACCTTTTTGAGAAGGTTGATCTGTAGGGCCGCTAAAATATCGTGATTATTTTAGTATTAAATAATATTAGACCTAGTAATATTTTAGAGTAAATCTTTATACTTATTTCGCGCCCCTTGTGATTGTTTTTTTTAGTCTAAATTTAATCATGGTCGTGACTTCAAATTGTAACTCTCGTCGTTTATAG
>VCRD01000259.1:164827-203156 GCA_006783055.1 Trinorchestia longiramus
GGTTGTCTTTGTTTTTTGATTAACATGGAATGCTAAACTTAGTTTTTCGTCTTTTTTCCCAGAGCTTTCGTTCTGGCTTGCAAGTATTGAACAGAATGATTATGCGGCCCGCGCTCGTCATTCTTTCAGTTATCCGGCCCACTGTGAAAAAAGTTTGGTGACCCCTGGACTAGATGAAACGCCTGGTTAACGAGCCCAAGCGTAGCTTGAAGTTACGCTCGGGTATCATAACGAAACTTCGAGCTAAGCTGCTGAGGCGCACGAACCTGTCCAAAACGTGAGGCTTGGATGCCTCTCATTATCATCTTTACAAGAAATGCTCCTATAGGTGGGGATCAAATAAGTAAAACATGGCCAAACAGGCGAACCTTTTGCAGTGCCCGTTCAGTATTGAAACAACATTCTATGACAAAAAAACTAAGTCATAAGCTTCTTGTGTTTATAGTTTTGAACAATGCAAGGATACACCAGTGCTTTCTGTCTAGTAATACCTATTCGATGTGGCATTTGTGTGCGATGCGTGTTTAATGGATAAAAACTTCATCATTCGTGTAACTGCGAGCAATAAAAGGAATAGCGATCTTTAGGACTAATAGTATTTATCATAGATGACGTTCAAAATTTTTTTTGTGTGGGTTAAAGTAGCACGAGTATACATTTTTATAATAGCTTCTGACCTTAATGATGATACTAACTATTGCTGCACCAATAGAAATTTTATTACTTTAATTAGTAGGATAGCAGAAGAAATATTTTCTTCCTCTAGGACTACTTGGAGCGGCACGCTGTCCGACCCTCTAGAAAATACATGGAAAAGTAGGAAGGTGATGACAGCGGCGGACACGCATCCCTGCGAGGAGGAGGAGGAGGTGCAGCAGTGGTGGTGGTAATATAGAGGTGCACTCTACGTCACAAAGCTACAGGAAAGTTCTATACCGAGAGCAGGTAAAGTCTCCGCTAATAAAGTTCTCTAGTAAATATATTACAGCATGCAATATGTAAGTAAAGTACGCAGTGGGTCAAGAGGAAGACCTGATGGATATCCAGCAGCTCATTCAAGTAACTTCCGGTACCACATCCACTACTTGGCGCACAGCCGCACACTATCACCTACGTATACGAAGTTACTGCACAAGATGACCATAACTCATATAAGGCTAGACCAGCATCTTGAACCTGTTCACTGTTCAATACAGCCTGCTCGCCATCGTGAACTTCAGCAACTTTCATTACTCGAATCCCATCATCGAATTGACAGCGGACCATGCAAATATAAAATAAATAGAACTGAGTTACCATTGCTCATGATTTTAACTTTACACCAATATTTTTGCTTTACCTAGAGAGATAGGGAACGTTCTGTCACATTGTATTCTGACACTACTGCAAAGATACAGAGTGAAAGTTCTTAACATTCATTTCCAAAACGCAAATTACAGTTAAGTCATCTACCGGAGTTTTCACGTACGCTGTTGTCATTATGACAGTGTCCTGTTATGTCACTAAGTTCGCACTTTACAAGGGTTACTAATCAAATTATAACCTCTACATTGTTAATGTTATGGTTGAGTTCGCAAACCATTAAGTCTGGACATTCTTGGATAAGGTGCACGAGAGAGTAGAGATCAGCTGTTCATTTGTGAGGATGAGAAATCTGATGAATGTGTAAGCGTCAGTACCCAGTGGAGAATAGTAACCTCAGCAGAGTCGAAACGCGTCTCTTGAAATTTATAGCCAAAATTTGGTGCCGCACCGTGGGCAGGGAGACATAGTGACTGCCCAAAAAATGATACTGTTCTTAACCGGTCAGTTGAGATAGCCATTGTAACATACGCTGAGAACTGCATTGTGATGAGCGCACTGAAGCGCGTTGTTTGAGCCTGGCTGAATTACGATTGTGTCGTTCACAGCAGGACAGTTTTCAGCAGATTCGGACACAGCGAGAACATTTCTCCGCCGATTATACTCGTTAACATAGCAAGTCTTTACCAGACTGAACAGTTCTTATCTCATTTTTAGTATGGGTGAAATAGAGTTGTAGGGTATCATATTTACTGCAGTGATATGCAAAATTTTTTACATTAGCTTCCCAGTTTTGTAGCTCAAAATAATCTCCACTATACACCAGCACATATTATATTCGTTCAAGACAATGAAATATATTGACAAGTCTTTTCAGAAAATATACACGTTTGCATTAATTACTGCAAACCTACTAAACCCAGCACACAATAGATCACAGGTAAACAATGATTCGAAGAATCTTAATCTATTTTGTGATAAATATATGCTGAAATTCCTTATATTTAATAGAAAAATACATACTTAAGTGGCAGTAATAACCAAATGACGTATTTTGACGGAGATATGCGGTTTGTTATTATAAGTCCTGATTAATGAATTTGAGCTAAATCATTATTTCTGTATAGGGAGGCTAAAGTCCTAGACGCACTTGAGGAGTTGCCTAACTCACTGTACCTGATTGATGCTACACCTTCAGAAGTTGTACCATCAGCACCCAGGGAACAGGTTCAAGTTATGTATATGTCATCAGCTAGTCAAGTCCTGGTCAAAATAATACTAAGAGCCAAGAACTTGGCACTCTGATATACAAGTCCGGTCATGTGCAGTAACGTAGTTATTTAAAAACAAGGCGGAAGTAAGAAAATATTAGATGAAATGCATCGTTACTCCAGCCAACACACGGTAAAGAGCGAGCAAGATGTATTTAAAGATATATGTATATATATGAATGTATAGAGAATTTTTATTAGAGAGGAGGGCTCACCTCGTTGCTTGCCTCTCACGTCAGCACCAACAGAACTGGAGGACAGCAAATTATTTGGACACCGAAGAACCCGACCAACGCTAAGCACTGGCACAGAGATACATTACCTGAGGTCTACTAATGGAAGAAAATCTACGAAGGTAAGTTGTCGCAAACTGGGTAGGTTGAATATTGAGATGTGGCCCGTCGCGATGTAGCAAACTAGGCACACCGCATCTGCTCACAAATGGATTACTTTGAATGATAGGACGATATATCTAACTTCTATTGGTCTTACTGTTACACTGCTAGCCAAGACAAATCATAAGTGAATGCAGTCAGCTACATCGAGGATATCCCAGAAACAACACAGTTCTACCGAATTTGAATAGGAAGAATTGAAACTTCCTTGAATCGCACAGTAATTTACGTCCCACCCACAACAAACAACACCAGAAACGGTACTGAACGTGGTATTGACGTCTGTGTACACACATGTTTCAAGATTTGGAGAGAGATGCAGACATTATTTGAAACAGCTGTGTTTGTGACCTAGAGAAAAGTCAAAGGCGGTCACTTGTCTATACAAGCACTCGATCAAAATACTCGTACATAACAACATGCCGTCGTTATGCACGATCTGTTTTTCCCACATTAGATGAACAAAGAAATTAAGATTCTTTGAGCTTGAACAATACATGAAGGAATAGATATCTCTTGTTACATCCTAGACACTGGAACACCCTAACCAACAAGATATGTTCTCAGAGATTAACTGACACCCTTTGAGGAAAGATACAACTCAAAAGCAATGATATTTACCAACAAGGTATACAATTTTTCCTCTCAGCACGTGTGGCATCGAAGCCTCTTAAACTGCATACGCAAACAAGTAAAAATTCTGAGAGGTGATCCGAACGATACAACCATCACGTGCGAGGCTGGTATGAGAGCGCACCTTTCATTTGTATGATCTCGGCCTTGACAACAAAGGAGACCTCGGTGATGATCTGCTTGTAGACGCAGTTCTGGGAGGGCAGCTCCACAACTCTGGCCACCTTCTCCGAGCAAAAGACGATGAACTGACGTTCTGTGGGAACCAGGTGCTGATGCTCCGACCCACCCACACCAGAGTTGGTGGGAGACAGCTTGTTGTTGGGGGTGCCGCTACCTCCGCTGCTGCCAGATGGAGTGCTCGTGTTTTTTGTAGGAGTGCCTGTACGCATATATTCCAATTACACAAAGAATAGAGTAAGGCAATTGGAACGGGCCGTTTGGTCCATTCTTGGGTTTTTATCTCAGTCCCATGCCGTCTGAAGTAAATGTATCAATCATGCATACACACCGCAATCACACAAAGCCATTTCAGTCACGTACACGTACTCGACTCATGCACAGACATTTCAGTTCCACACATGTACCGCAATCATCCACAGGCCTCAGAAGTTAGGGATATAGAATCAGTACGTTACAATTTTGAGGGTTCATTTCAATTTTTATCGACATGATTTTTGAATGTGTTCACAGTATCAACAGAAGCGATATTTTTGGGTAGCTGGTTCAAAGTTTCGGCAATTTTTACTGGAAAGAAGTTTCGAGCTTGGCATGTCTTGCAGTTTCCTATTATTAATTTTTGGCAGTTCTTTCTAGTTTGCACTTTATCATCTCTGTCGAAAAGCCCCTCCAAGGTAATATCGTTAAGGTCGTTGAGATAATTTTAGGTCTCGATGAGTTATCCGCGTAGAATTCTTCGTTCTAGGGAGATGAGTTCAAGTTGCTAAAGACGCGTTTTGTAGCTATGATTGCAGAGTTCTGAAATCATTTTCGTTGCTTAACAGTGATTTTTCGCCATTTTTATTTACATCTCTTGGTAAGGTAGGAGACCAGAGTTACACTGGACATATATTCCAAATGTGGCCGGACTACTACTTTACGCGTATTTATCTCTTCCTTCCGCAGTAGTAGAAAAATAAACTCTGGCCATTTGAAGATCTGTGCACACATAAAAAACAGTAGGTAAATGACGTTGCTTCAAGTACTTCTAACCTACGTTGCAAACATCGCGTACAAAGCTGAAAAGTGCATCCCTAGCAAACGGTCTTCCAATAGTAGGTGAAATTTGATGCGTAGATGAATCTTCACACGTGTCAAGAGCCAGGTCTACAGTTGACAACTAGTTGCTAGTCTAAACAAGAATTCTAAAGAAGCCATCTTTCCACTATTACTTTGCGCTCAGAAGTGGGCATGTCAAAACACAATGAAAAATTCGAAGAAAATATTGCGTGATCGCCAGCAGAAATTGGATACAAGCTTCGTTACTTCCGCGGCTCTTCCTGGGTACTTCATTTCAAGGAAGCTGCTCAGCTTCAGCTCACCTCTATCATTATAAACCTCAGATGAAATCGTCAGAAAATATCTCGTTAAAAATTAGAGTTAACTGTAATGAGTAAAAATCGAACAAATAGATTTATTGTGGTGAACAGAAACAAATGGATAGTGCAACAACTCATTTCAGTTCAGCGACTGAAAATACGAGCTGTTATCAGAATCGTAATGATATTTCTTCCACTTATTGCTTGTACTATCCATAAGAGTATACATGCTGTAAACTATGTCCCGTAAAACAATAAGGAATTAACTGAAGTGTGTTGGCTTAGAACGCAGCTGAACACAACAGCAATTCAGTCACACGAGTCATCGTGGTCTCCATGCACCACATGATGCTTCAAAATGCAGTTAACATTTTATGCCCTTGCTATCGCCATCTTGCAATATCGTGCATCCAAAAGGGTCTCGTCAAAATAACTATTTTGCACGTTCATAAGCAGAAGTTTCCGATTAACCTCGTCTCATGGAATACAAAATAGTAAACAGAACAAAAATTGAAAGCTTGATGTTAGTACTTACGGTCTTTTCTCTCCTTTTGTGCATCCCTCCAAGATTCGAAACTGGACTTGATGAGCGCACCATGCGTGTCTAAGAAGCACATGGCTAAAATGGAGCCTTTTAACCTGAATATAGTACCTGCAAGCAAACAGAAGCTGCGATAAAGAAATACATGATCAAAATAGAGCTTTGTACCCTGAATACAGTAACCTGTAGGCAAACGAATATTGTGTATGACAGTATATTCTTATTTAAAAAAGAAGGAAGGTATTATTTTACTGAAGAAAGATGTAAGTAGAGGATTTAGGAAACGAGAGATCTTAACCCTAGAAAGACCAAAGAACATAAATAGCATGAGAGACCGTGTGGGCTTGAAAGACTCAATCATTTTCTTCTTATTTATCAACTTTTATGAATGCAAAATTTGTAGTCACCGCTATTTTTGATGTATTTGTAACAAATAAAGTCAATTTAAACAACTTTGATAAACTCCCTTTCTCCAGAACGAGCTTCGTAGGCCCGATGGTCGTTCTAGAGTTCAGCTATCGACAGAAGTTAAATAGAGGAAAATCCTGAATGGTAGACTAGTAGACGCTACAGAAACAGAAGTCCTGGAAGGAATAAGATTAAAAAAAATACAGATTCAAAAACACATCTCTTCATACTTCAGTCCAGGGCCTAGTTTCTCTACTTACGGATAGAAATATTGAAAGTAAAAAATGTGCATAAGATATAAAATGAATAATAGTGAAGTATAGGAAGCGCAAGACTTGGATCGAGTCGAACACTGCATGAAATAGAGTCACAGAGCTGAGTAGCAGGTCAGTGACACACAAAAAGGGAGCCCTTAAATGTATTTACTCGTGCTGCTAGTAGCGCCTGCAGAACCTTGTCTATCCTTGCCTGGTCCGTGCCGTGACACCGCACGCTGTAGTAACCCTTAACCATTCCTCTGACCTCTCCTTGGCCTGTATGTATGCATTTGTCCTGACTTACCTCAAAAGGCCTTCCATTCTTACACACATTCAAGCACAAATTAATGTCAGATGATAAGCATGACAATGATGAAGTGCCGGAGCAACTCACCACTAGGGAAGACTGAGACGGGATTGGTCTGTCTGGTCTCGGCGCTGGGGATAGACACAATCACCTGGATGACGGACCCCAGGCTGGTGCCCACCCACAGAGTGGGCAGCATCTGAGCATCTGCAAACACAATCGTCTCAATTATGCGTACTCTGAGGTCAATGAGCAGAGCTCATGAAGAATGCATCCACTTTTACATTAAAAGAGAACTTCATACTGCTGAAATGTAAAATTGAATGCCTCACACCTAAGGATGACACCACATATTCTTAGAAAGACAACAGTAAAACCAAATCACTAAAATTAGCAGGTTACACTTAGAGGGATCGGGCTCATCTCAGGTCACTACTCCGATCCTACAGAGAAGTACGAGTCCGAACGTAATATCGATGATTAAAATTGATTTAAACAACTTCCTAAAGGTTTAGGGCGGTCAATTTCACCTTCAGCGGACTAGATCAACTCTCGCTACATTACCAGCGCACAGGCCACAGGGCACGGCCGAGGACAACACACGATTATCTAGACAGTGAAGTAATATTGAGTTGGTAGCGGATACCAGACGGCAGCATCAAGCAGCATACTTTTTTAATTCAATTAGCAAAAACCGAAGTTTTTGTGCGCATGTACCACCTGAATATCGCCAATGTGCCCGTGCATCTCTGATTAATCTTCAATGAACTTTCCAAACATTTCCTTTCAATTTATTTTTTATGCTCAATTAGAATAATTTTTCATGAATATTCCATGTGTATGAATCAGAAATACACTCATTAATTATTCATGGATTCACCAAGTTCCTTAAATATTTCATACACCATCTTCACCTTTTATCATTTTCTTCATCTCATAGAAATTCCATGCTGTTTCATAAACAATTCGAGCATACATAGTGCCAAGTTCGTGTACAGCAAATATTGGGTATAAAATCTAACGCAATGTGTGGTTTGCAAGCAGTGCCGTGTAATTTTGTGCAGCTCGCACGAAATTCAGGAACACTTGGCGAGTACTTCATGAGTTACGCGAGTTCTTGTGTTATCAAAAAAATTAATTATACTGAATGTTATCAATTATATCGAGTAAAAAAGGAGGTGTAAAGGGAAGTAGGAGAGTGAGAATAGAAATCGTGTTTAGCTACATCTAATACCATCAACATGATTTGCATACATGGCATGAGGGAGCAGAGAATTAGCCACAAACATCAGTTATACACGGGCATTCCTGAACGGGGCGGGGCCATGTGCACCAGCCAATGCAGCAGCCTTCAGTACTTGTCCTATAGAACAGATATGCCATGTTTCACATTAAGACACCCAAGTGACGAGGTTGACACCAGTCATGTGACAAAAAAAACACGTACCGTAACATGCCACACGTCCCGCTACTTCAATAAGTGCATACCAACGCAATAATAGAATAATCTGATATCTGGGTAAAACAATGAAGAGAATGGCACCCATCACACCAACATTCACATTCAACGCAGCATGAAAGAGAGCAGGCAGCAAAGCAGGCACAGAGTGAGGCCACACAGCCAACCATACACTCACCATTTTTCTTGACGTATGAGTCAGCAAAACAGAGGCACTGGATGGCCTCACTGCTGATGTTCTCTAAGCTGCTGATGCTCGACGAGCGGGACCGGCTGAACGAGCCGTCCAGCTTGTCTGTAGTGTCCATACGGTATGTGTCATAAAACAAGTTTGTGGGGGTATCAAGTAGCAACGGTGTGTGGTGGTGTAGTGGGAGCCGGGTTACGTGTAATGAGGTTTCCAATGGAAACAGGTAAATTCAAAATGCACGTTGAGCGCAAAGTTGAAGACAGATCAGGTACAAGTGACGTAGTGATGATATTTCACAATGTTTCAGTGGAGTGGAAAAAATAGAAATGAATACAACGAAGCAAGTTTTCAGCAGATGAGAATTTTGCCACGTGTCAGTTTGGCAGAAAGAAGTGCAGCGGGGCAACCGTGAATGGAAGGAGTCCGGTAGCGTTGATATAAATCAGAGATGATCGTTCAGGAAGAGAAAGAAAATATATATTAGTCAAAGTAGTTTAAGAACAACCAACCCTAAATTTCTTTATAAAGTTGCTGCATAAATATTTCAGTGTCTCAAGAACATCGTGTTCGCTTTGATACCTAATTTCAGTTCGGAACACGAATGAATAAAACATTTGTCAAGTAATCGTACCAAATGAGGTCGTCAAGGCTATCATGCCAGAAAAAACCTGACCACATTTCCTTAAAAAAACATCTCAAATGAATAAATAGTTAAATTTCAACTTCTGTAAATCACATGAACGATTAGCTTTATCTTTCAAAACTCAAAGCGAATTCTAAGAAAAAAAAGGTGATACAATATTTGGTACAAATTAAGGACTTAAACTTCCAAATGAACATTTGTTTTTCTGCATACCAGAAATATAGTGATTCAACTATAAATTACAATCATAATTTTAAATGAGCAATGCTTCATTTTAAATTGGTTAAAGAAAATAGCAGAAATGTACATGGACATTGTCAAGTTAATGTCCAACGGCAAACAAATGTACAATCGAAGTTTGAATGGATTCGTAGTGTAATGGTAAGACCACATGCTCCAAACTGCTCAATTTTACATTAATAAGAAGAAAAAGTGGCACGTGATTCAAGTATACAAGCAAGAAAATGAACAGGCAGGTGTGAAGTGGTAGTATGAGGACAGTGCCGTGCAGCGTACAATTAAGTGGCTCCAAGATCAGGTAGACAAGCGTGAAAAACTTCACATGCAAAATTGCTGTCAAATTTAAAGCTCGAGATCCAAAAAAGCATTTTGTACAGCATATGGTAGTTCATAGCATAACTTTATATTCAAATCACGAAGTGCAAGTAAAATAGTTGTCTTTTGGCACAGGCAAGCATGTAAAACTGTAAAATACCAAGTAAATTACTGAACACGAGAACTAGTGCAGGGAAGACTATTACAAAGGAGAAGAGAGCAAAGTGGATGTGAGGTACCACAACACGGGAGCAAATTAGAGTACCAGCATAGAGTTTGCACCTCTACTAAGGCACCACATATAGTGAATAGTTCTTATGAAGATACTAAAGCCTTTGGCTGCGATCAAACCTCGAACTGCATAAGGTCAAACTTTGGCCTGCATCTAGCACTACGGTTGATACATGCTAAGACCTCACGAAATTTCACGCTTTCAACAATGGAGACAAAACTTGTCAACAAAATACAAACTAACGAAGATGTGAGTGAGTTAAAAGTATATTATCCCTGTTATTTAAATAGAAATAACTAATCGCATATACAGAATAGAGACAACAAATAGTCAAGCAGAAAAATGAAATTCATGATAGATAGGTTGAGTAAAACTAGTCATTATACTGGCTTCAAAGAGCCTCAAAAGCTCAGCCATGTTGAGAGACCAACTAGTTCCACGGCGTAACGTTCGGACTATCGAAATAATAGTGAAAATACTAACGCAAAGGACGTTATGTTTAAATTGATCAAAATATTCTACATTGTTTTGGAAAACCTTAGTAATACGGACTAATTGGAGAGTATATGGTGGGAATGTCGGCATGCAAAAAGCATAAGCGAGCCATGCCGAGCAAAACCTCATCTCTCGACCTAAAGAACTGGAGGCCTCCGCCACACGGCAAGTGGAAAGCGGATATGAAGCCTAAATTAACAAAGAAAACAGGAAGAATCTCGCCAAGAAGCAGAGTTTAACGGAAACTCAAAGCTTTTAATTTTATAAACACGAATGTTTAGTTAATACCAGAGGGTTCGCTTTTCAAATGTGACATAATGAACTCTAAAACAAACAACATGCAAGTTTTAAGCATAAAGCCTACGAGTTTGGAAAAACACAAGTTCGAGTCGGACTCTCATTTTGATCACAATGCAATGCACGATATCAAGTGCATAATAATTCTATGCAATTCCGGGTGGTAATAAATTTCAAATGGGCGAATCAAACTAGAGGCCTACAGTCACATTCACTCACATCGTTTAAGTCATTTAATTACTTGATCAAGTCCAACGAACGAAGTGATAACTCATTAGCAAGTGAAAAAAAAAATTTCATTCGAAAAATGGCACTCACTCTTTGTAAGTTTAAAAATTAAAACGTAAAAAATGAAGAAGAGAAAACGAGTCTGAAAAATCAGCGTGGTTTATGTGGGAACTCAGAAGCGAAGGTCTTGTCAACAAGAAGTATTTGACAAGGTTTGGTGAACTGGGCACCCAGGATGAGGAACAGGTTACACACACGTTCAGTGAGAGAAGAGGGAACAACACACACACTCAGTAGTAAGGAAGAAAATAACACTCCCGCGGAGAGGTAAAGAAAGACAGTACACACACACGCAGAATGGAGAGGAGAGCAACAGGAGCGCAGGGAAACAGATTACGGTGTAACAAGATCGCAAGGAGTGAGTGAAGGTAACGCGTCTGCAAGAAGGGCAGAGCGATGGAGGAAGCAACACTCTCGCATGGAAGAAAAATAAGCTCCATACATTGTAGAATGGTGGGTGCGTACACAGCACGGCGAGGAAACGAGAAGGTGGGCAACTCACGAGCTCACAGAACATACACAGAATGGATGTTGAAGTAATATCACAAAATACCTATCCCCATCTACTATTAAGGGATTTCTACACAAATTTTAATGAGGTTTAACCAAATGCCGTTAGAGGAACAAGAAATCTAATCTGACCAGGTGAGCCAGTGTTCACACTGATGTACAGCTCTTCAGTAGCATGAAGTGCTGAGAGCGATTGCAGTGAGAAAGCAGAGCATTTATCCTTCTGAACGAATCATATCATTTTGACAACCATCGTTAAAGAGGCAAGTTGTTACAATTATTCTCAATTGAGGCATATTGATCCACAGTACGAAAAAGAGCCACAATGAGCTTTGTAAAATGCAATCGTTATCACATGACAGTGAAGCCAGCCAAATGAGTGAATGTTCTTCAGCGAAATTGAACGTTTCTTTAATTCATTTAGCCTGCCTGAATATTAACGCAGGAAAACATTCCTAGTCGACCGTCTAGAATCCCTAAAATGTGAAGCAAGAATCTATCAGAACATCTCATTTGAGGCATTAGTGTGTAACCTGTCTTTCACACTGGAAAGGATGGTCATCATTAGCTCCTGCATGGGAGAAAATACACTATGAAAAAAGCTCTTCATCTTCCCGTGCAGGACTCTCACATTAATCGGCCACGCAGTAGCCAGCTGTACCCTGATAAAACTTTACAATATGTAATACTTCAACGTCAAATGCTGTGACTAAAATCTATTCTTGGGTAAGGGATTCACACGCGAGGCACACAAAGGGCTGGTGATGAAGTGGAGTACTAGAGAAAGAGGGTTAGCTAGAACAGGAAGAGTTATCTGAAGGTAAAAACAACGAAATAGGAAGTATTCAGACGAATGGCGAGTGACAACGCATGACCAAGGCAAAAAAGGGGAAAGTATGAAAAAACATCAAGAAAACCGCGAGAAGGTTGAAGAAAAAACTAAACGTTGCATGTAATTTATCACAAATAAGATCATACATTGATTTACGCAAGAAAATATAACGCAAACGAGGACAGCCACAAAGTGCTCTGTATGAGCATACTACATGAGTTATATATTAGCCCAAAATACCTCCAGGGAGGATAGTAAATAGAGGAGAACAAGAACACAACGACAGCACAAATTAAGCAGGCACTGCATTGAAGCTGCAGCGCTCGCAGTGGCAGAGATGGCGCCAACGGTCCATCCTACCTCAGAATACCAAATAATAATAAATTTACAACGAGAAAAGTCTAGCGTTTTTAGCACGTATGTACACAAGTTAAAAACGGCACGTGAAGAACGGAATAGAGAGTAAGAGAGATAGATAAATGCAGCGTCATCTGGGGGAGAGTGGTGGGTGCTGCGCATGCTCCGCAACAAATTTATGTGAATGCATCATATCTACTATAGAGGACAGTGAGTACGAGTAAGAGAGACCATGGAGCACTTCCGTGCTAAGAGCGGCGAGTGTTTGGCAACAGCGCGTCAGTTGGAACTGGGAAGAGTGCTGGTGTGGGCTGTATGCACACGAGAGCCAACACAACATCGTACCCTGCAGGTGTTCTGCACCTGAAACTGACCACCTCGCCATGACAGGCGAGCAGGTCACGCGGCTCAACAGGAACAGGTCCACGAAACCACACGGTCGTCCCGCTACCGTGTTCATGTTTTAATAGAAAGCCATCTTCACAAGAGGCATTTTAATAAATTCGCATTTCAAACTTCCGTGCATGAAGCGCTCACTTTAAAGCTTTCTTTGCCAGTGCAGGGCCATGATATTCTTCCTTTGACTTAAAGTAACGACTTCATTGAAAAGTTGCGCGTACAACTGAATACGTACAAAAAACTAGGGAATCAAATGATATAGTTTGCATGAGAATGTTAAAAATTAAGTATAAACACTACGTGTATCTAGCGACACCCTGCATTCGCTGCAGTGGGAGAGCGTAGTCACACTCCACAACTTTCTTTCAAAGTCCACAAACTCAACATCTCGCCCACAACTAGCATCAAATACCGCAACCAACATCGTGCCTTCTCAGGTAGAATATTCGCGAGGAAGAGACTTTTGTGACGTAAAACTGGAGATTACATTTTTATAATGCATTGTTTTTCAATTTGTCCAACAAGCGCTATTTTCTTTTCCCCTTCTGTCTAGAGAAGCCTCTCGATGCACTGGTAACGGCAGTTATCCTAACTCTGAGAGGCAGGAGTGCGCAGGACGATGGAAGAAAAATGAGCATGACTCACAGCCCCAAGTTTGGCTGATAGAGTTTTGCCTTTAAAATCTGACCGATAATTATTTCTGATGATAAGAAGCGAAAAAAGTTCTATGGAATGGATAAAAATTGAGGTGCCCAAATGACTTCACCCGAGCCGAGAAGGATTTCAGGCTGCCGTTACAAGCCTGCTTCCGTCGGCGTTTATGCACCCGGTCTGCCTGACCCAGGCTACCGAGACTCTCCACACAACTTTCGAGCAGGCATCCGAGATGCGTTTGTGAAGGATTGATCGATCACGCCCGAGGAGCGCATTGAAACTACTAGTATAACTTACTTCCAACGCGCTGTTAGCTAAACTCCTCGCCCAGAAGAAAATTGTACAATAGAAGTAGAAAGAATAAGTGCAATGTAAGAAGTACAGCAATTGACTTGCAGCTAACCAAACATTCAATTTTGAAGATAAGAAAGGATTAGAAAACTAGGAGTTAACTTCGTACAAAGATTCTTAATTTTGAAGTGAGTTTAATAACAATAGAAACGTCACCTAGAGCACCAATTTTGAACGAGCAGTCGAACTCTACGAGCAGTAGAGGAAAATTCCCTCATTCTGCAGTATATTGGACCAAGTGAATCAGATGGGCGCGTGGGAAGAGACACCACAAGGCGCCTCTGGAAGAGGTAGTCAGTAAATTGCAAGAGCCAGTAGCATAGAAGAAGATCATTAAACGAAGCGCTACCACGGTAACTCAACATTCACTTTAAGTAGCAGGCAAACGCTCATTGAACTTTACTTCTTCTTGAAGGACAATGACTAAAGTAGAAGGAGAAACTCTTCACGACTAATGATCCAGACAACAAACCATCTAGTCAAGTCAGAGAAGACTAATGAGTGGACAACAGTAGTCTAAAAGTAGACATTGAGGTACTGAATATCCACGTTAACTAATGAAGATAGAGACTTATGAACGAACGACATGATCGCATCTAATGCAAGAGACAGCAGCAGTAGATGCTGCTGATGCAGTAGGTGACGCTGCTATATATATACCAGGACTGTGGTAGTGCCGGCAGAGTGTGCTAGAGCAGGAAGACATCATCCTGAGGTGTGCCTGTGACCCACCACCACTCCCGCAGGCGCTTGACCCGCCCCAACTAGCCCCACCACCACCCACTGCCACCCCTCCACCACCGGCCGTCATGCCCACAGTGGGTGACCGGGGGCCCCCAGGGCTGCGAGGAGGACTAGCAGTCAGCAGCAGCTGGTCTTCAGGGGAAGTAGAGAGACATGACTGGCTGCCGGCGCCACCACTCGAGCACCCAAAGCTGCTGCTGCTGCTTGTCGCCGTGGTGCCGGCGGTGGTGAGGGCACGGACCAGACGAGCTCGGGTACCTTGACTGCGGCAGCGTCGCAGGTTGTCTCCACGCTCGCTGCCTCCACGCTTCACGTTGCAGCGACTGCCTGTCGCCGTTGCTGTGGCACCACCACCGCTCGTAGGCGATACACAGACCACTCCATTCAGCTAGAAGAGTAATATAGCCACGCTCGCCTCAGTCACCGTGCCCTCAGTACTACTCCTGCTACACTGCTATTCCTCTCAGTACCACCAGAACTACTCACTTCAAACTAGTCGCCGTATAATATTATAGCTCATACTTTCAAGTTCATAGACCCGCACACCGTCTGCCTCACATTTACGAAGACCCTGACATCCCACGACTTCACACGAGCATTTAATGATTTTGAAGCCTTGTCACGATGCAGAGCGTAATCAGATACTGTTTTATGAGATATTTGATATTTTGAAATTCTATCTGCCTGGAAATACGTTTTGTGAACAGTGACATCATACAAAACAATAGATTCGAAAGAAGAGTAATAAGGTTACGTTAACTCTTTAACGCAAATTCTATTATATGAACACCAGCAGTTGTAAGCCTCTCTCTCTCTCTCCCCTGCGCAGCTCGTGGCGCTGACTGGCACGCCTCCAGCCACCTAGATCTGGTTCAAGCTCTCGGGACCGAGCGCTCATGTTAAGCCTTGAATTCTACAGTTCTCAATTATCTCCAATTAATTATGGGGGAATACAGTGCAAATATTTCAGTAGCTCAGATACTGGATATAATGAAAACAAAATTCAGTAGATCTTTTATAAATCAAATTTTTGTGTAGTCTCGAAAAGTTCAAAACTCTCCTCTTAATTACTTTCGAACTGTTCGAAGTTTTTTATACATAATTAATGCTTGACCACAAAATAGGAGAAGTTTAAGCAATCTATTTAAGCAAAACTGGCGAGTGGCTTGGACGCTAATAGTTCAATCATCAAAGCGACAAAATAGAAGACTTCCCAAAAGGACCTGCCTTAGAAAGGCAATTTCTCATTTTCTTGAAAATAGTTAAAAAATGCAATCACGAAGTAAACGAAAGAAAACAAAAAACTTTTGAAATTTTGCAGGATTATTAAAGGTAAAACAGAATAGCTCAACCAAGGACAATTGGACAAAACAAAAAATCTACAAGGATCTCGTTGAAGCTTGCACAGAACTCGTTAATTTTAGACGAGACTACAACAAGCTGACTACTTGAACAAATCATACGGACTTTTATTAGGGAATGAATGAACGAAAGGCTCATTAAAGGTTGTTAGGTCTACAAAAAGCGAACTGCGGACGACAGAAGCAGTAACAGCAGATCCGTTCCAAGGCACAGCTGCAGACAGGCCATCATCGCTCGTGGGTGACAACGGAACGGCCTCACTAACGCCGATGCTGCACCACGCTGGGCAGTTGTAGCTTACACGAAATCTCTATCTCCTTCCACACATTTTTGCCCAAGGTATTTCTAGCGCTAGTTAGCTCTAGCAATATTTGCAGCCACGACTATATATTCTTGGTACGTTCAAGTATTACACAGGCAGTGAGAAAAAACAAAAGTGGGAGGAAGAAAAGACTAGACGCGCATGCTGCCCTTTCCGTGTGCCGTGCAGTACTGCCGTAACTCTACTACAACTCAGACCTGAACAAGTGGGGACAGAGTGCATCCTACCTCACGAGACGAGCCTTATTCAATCACTTACTGCTAGCACTAACGAATGCAACATCACGAGGTAAGTTAACTCAACAAAAGAAACAGAGAGAGATACGCCTCATATTTACCAATTACTATGGAAGGGCCTTTTGAGCCTTTAAAGAAACTAAGGCAGCTGCGATGCTCTTCATTGAGGGAAGAAGAGTGCGCGGGAGAAGAGTGACAAGAGGAAGAAGAGGCAGCGAAGGGAGGAGGACTTGGGGGCAGTTGTTGGGGGGTGCACTGCAGCCAATTGTTAGGCTGGGCACCTACAGAGCTAGTCACGGGACTAGGGCGGCCTCCAGCCCTCTCACCTGCCCATACCTCACCAACCAGCAGAGGTAACAAGTCAACTTGAGAAAAACTGGAGGTCCTGGAGTACTATTTCAAGCTTGACAACCAACACACCAACTTAAGAAAAAAATCTGTGATGTTGAGTACGAGTTTGTAGGCAAACAAGATGGTAAGCCAACCGATGAGACTTTGTGAACTTGACAACTAGCAAATACAGTTGAGAATAATTTTACCGTATTTTAGGTTTACTTTGAACACAAGCACAACAACGACTGGACTAAACTTCGTAAATTTTAGAACTCGCCAAGGAAGAAAGCCAACTTGTGAATTATTAACGACAAACATCTCAAATTTCTCCAACACCCAGAATGGGTTTAACTTAGGGTACTGAAGAGCTAAAAGAAGACCAATGTTTAAACCGGATAGCAGTGCGGTGATTAGTGAAGCCAAGAGTTGAACTTGAGACCGACCAGTAACTGTGATAAACTCCACAGCACCAACGAGACAAGAGAGACGCCAGCCAAGGAATTTTGTTACTCGCGTCAATCTGAGGATACACCAGCATGACATTTACAACAACAAGTGTGATCTTTCTTCACGCACTAAAAAAGTTTAGGAAGAAATAGCATCACGAGGCGTGAGTGGGGAACTAGGAGAGCACGCCTGAGTGATCTCTTAGACGAACCAACTAAAAGGGGTTGAGTGACTTATTTTACAACAATTTTTGATACACTAAATATATATATATATATACATAAACGTGAGGTTATATTACAGACGGTGGCTGAGTACATAGAGCAATACTGTAATATGTAGACGGTGCATCGAGTGAGGCAGGCGACCAGCGAGTGCATGGTAGTTCTGATGTTACTCAGGAGAAAGGCTTGCTCTCTACTGTACCTCACTAAGTCAAGAGTATACAAGTAGTATGATGATCAAGCTTCACCTCATAGCCACTCATGACTGGCAAGGCTTAGCGTTATGTGTGACGTCACGATCACTGACGAGGTGGGTGTGAGATTCCATAGCATTCAAGTGGCGAGACATAGTATAGCACATGCATCCAGACTTTTTGGTCGTACTGCACTGACGGGGCCTTATAATGTACAGGGTTGGTTAGTACTACAATACTGTACTTCAAAGCACGAAGATAAGCCTGTAAGTAATTACTCACAAGAACAGGAATAATAATAAAACTCTGAATGCAAATGCAATCGTGAATGATCAATTATGGCTGCATGCAAATGAATGACGCAGGAAAATAAAGTTGGACACACTCGCAACATTCAGCAGCAGCACATTCAAAGTCAACAAAGCCTACCTAAGATATCAACACTGATGAAAATAATGGCGCAGAAGCTCACTCGTAGAAGACGCTCCAAGATGTGCACGAGACCGCCTACGAATACAAGCTCACCAGAGTACAGCATGGCAGCGCACTAATTACTGGATGATAAGAGCTCCGCAAGAACAGGGACAGGGAGTGGTGGAGGTGTCAGGGTGGAAAAATAAGCGTTCAATTATAAGATACGCAACACATCTCAATGATCATAAAAGCAATGATGACTCCTGAACTGATGAACATAGCGAGAACAGCAATAGGAGAAGAGAGAAACAAAGACACACATCACCCCAACGGTCAATCAAGATCACCAGGTGTTAGTTGGTAGCTGCACCAAATCTAATGCATTACTAGAGTGTTAGTGAGGACCAAACTAAAGGTGCTTGGGTTAGTTAAACAAGATCAAACTGTGGGCCATTGGAGGCAACCTATGGTCTTGCACAGGGCTCAAGTAAGGCTCCAAGGAGTAGTATGAACATACCGTGCACGCCATGGGAGGAAGAGCCTATTTTCGTGATGGAGCTCATGAAGTTCTTGAGGGCTCCGAGGCTCGTTGGGCTCGTCACTCCCCCCGTGGCAGAGCTGGATCCGGAGCCGCTAGGCAACAGGTGCGCACCAGACGGTGTGTGAGGCATCGAGTTCACTTCCCTGGTCTTGATGTCGCCATCCTCATTAACGTAAGCCTTAGCGTCGCCAATGTTCAAACCAATCAACGGCTTTGAGATTTTCCGTCTTTCGTTTGGGGTCACGCCTGTTGAGTGTGATCCATCAATACTAGGGCCGGGGGCCAGGAATTCGCTTGTGCTGTGGTCTACCTCATCCGAACTCTTATGTGACGAGGCTTTGGGTTCTACGAGGTTCACGCTACGACGGCGAGGAGGGGGAACAGGCCGCCCTTTGTCGTCGAAGAGTACTAGAGAGGACCGATCTGCAGAGGCAGGCTCGTCCGGGTCCTCTTCTTGAACTGCATCTTCAGGTAGGTTTTTGGGCTTCCCATGTTCAGGAGTGGACTCAAGCGATGCTCTGTGGCTGGAGTGTAAGGTGGAGTTTGAGCCTGTGGCCACTCCCGACACAGGACTACCTCCCTCAGAAGTAGCGGTGCTGGTTGAGCTCGCTCGTCTCTCAATGGTGGTCAGCGCGTCCAAAGCTTCATCCACTTCCGTCTCGAGTACGTCATCGAGTGGAGTCTCCTTCCCCTCCTGACCTGTCAAGGCCAGTGTCTCACCGCTACACTCACCAGACGGACCACTGTCAAGAGATGTACTCGTTTCCCAAGAGAATGCTCGCCTCATTTTAGCATCAAATTTGGTGAAAGTATCGCGCAATCTAAAACGTGACATCTTGCGTTCCTGGGGAAAAGGCTTGCTGTCAGTCTCAACTTTTTCAGAGTTGCTATCAGCAGTCAAAGGAGATTCTTCATGTACAGCTGCGATGGAATCAGGCTCATCAATCGACACTAACTCTGCAGCAGGGTCAGCGTTGGGAGTCGGCAAATGATCATCTGATTCACACATCAGGTCAAATTCTTCATCGTTGTCCCTACATTCTATAACAGAACATTTTTTAGAGTTTTCTTCGCTCAAATCTTCAGTTTCATCGTCAAAATCTTTTTGTTTCTCTTCTTTATTTGTGAGACCCTTCACTTTACTCTCTTTCCGGGTAAGGAACTTGATAAGGTCCATTTTGGAGTCTGAATGTCTAGTGTGGTCTTCTTTGAACTTGCCATACTTGCGAATCATGGATTTGTGCACGTCCAGTTCCCCTTTGCCCCGACTGTCCATCCGTCGCATTGACTTGACGGAAGCGAGAAGCTCCTCCCGACTGCCACCGCCACAATCATCCACCTCCTCTACATGATAACCTCTGACGCTATCTTTGCAGTCCTATTTGAGGAGCGCCAGAAACCAAGATCAGACATCAACCAACAGTAAACACAAGACACAAACCCACTCTAGAGATCATCAAACTTCATCACAAACTCGGCCATCTTTCTATTCCCTTCTCAACAACAAAATTAAGGGATTTTGAATGGAAAAATGAAAAAATTGTACAATTACTTCACATACGAAGTTCAACCTAAGTTCCATTAGAAATCACGAGAGAATTTACAATAAAGGAGCTACAAGATGAATGGACCCTTTGTGAGGAAGCAGCGACGTCACCTCAGCGGCCAACTGACACCCCACAGCGGGACAATCGCACGTATGACAGCCTGCGTCAAGACGGCGAGACGACCGCTCAACTCAGAGACATTGAGTGATCGTTACGCAGCAAATAGCGTTACCAGGTAACTAGTGGATCAGAGCAACAACTCTGTTGTTCAGCCACTAAGTCAACCGGCAATTGCTGAGACAAAGAAATTACCTAGTAACAGGAGAGCAAATCTCTCACGCTCAGACGAGCAACCAGGGGCAATCAGGCCTTCAGTGTAGTTGCCACACCTCACTTAAACCATGCGTTCCATACACAATGAACACAATTCCATACTAATCATGAACACGCAACGGAATGATCAATACAACTCTTCCAATAATGATGATGAGCTTGAAAGAAATAAAATATGATGTACAACATGTTCATAACGGATACCAATCTCACGAGACAATATTTCAAGAGAATAATATGCATATATAACAATATTTCATAATCTTCTACGCATTCAAAACAAGGTCTCAAGGCCGTCTCCTCAATGAAATCCACACAAAATTAGTGATGATATATAAGCAATATAAATTATCAAAGATGAACTGGAGTATCAGTCTAGTTCGGCACTAATTAGATATGGTGGCAATGCTCAAGCCGCTCAAAATTCAAATGAGCATACTTCTAAACATAATTCCCAGAATATTAAACCCAAGAACACGTAAAAATAAATCTGTACTTGCAAGGCCTTTAGACCCTCTTCTGAACACGAACATAAAGCAAAGGTAACTAGTTGACTCGAACACGCCTGCGGACTATCCTCCCTCTCTCCTCATTATTCAGAGGAGGTGAGCCTATGTTCGAGTAGGTGCTGTCATCATTACCTGATCCGAGGAAGGAGAGCGATCCCTGTCGTCCTCCTTGTCTTTGGAGTCAGGCTTCTTGGGGGACCGCGGCACCCTCTGGTAGGGATCAGCAGCCCCGTACAATTCAGGGGTCCCCATGTTGAGCAGGCAGGTGTTCTGGATGTAGTCCACGATCACAAGGCCGCTCTCGTTACCATATGCAATCCTGTACAGAAGACAAGATGTAAAACACAGAACCCAACTGAAATCGACTATGCATAAAAAACAAATGAGGGAGTAACCTTTCTGTTTTGAAATTTTGTTCCGTGTCGTGAATCTTAACCAATGCGTGTATTAAATACCTTCATGTAAAAAATGTACTTCTTCAAAAAAAGTGCTTCCCATCCGTATTAAATTAGGCGATAGGTCAACACTTATGCACGTATGTTTTTAATACCCGAGCAGCAGAGCTTGGCAACTGTCGCTGGTATACTCGTGCTACATCATACTAGCAATTCCCTCATGTGTCGACGCGGCTGAAAAATGTAGCTTATGTGCGATTTTAAGCTTCATGAAGGTTGTATAATTAATTCAGAGGTTCATTCTCACCCTTACTAATTTCAGTCTCGAACACACATCGGGGTACATTGTGTAACAAATGTTGCAAGAATTCCTTTAATGGGTTTCCCTACAAAGAAACACTATTCTTACCAAAACAACTGATATCAATCAGAACTGAAACTGATGTCAACACAAAGAAAAGTAAGTTAAACGTCTACTAGAAGTATCCAGAGCCGTTCAAATTTTAAACATTACTGAGGTATTATTCAAATTTGATATTTTGTCCCTAATTAATTAACTTGACAGAGATCTCTACAGCACATCTGCACGTCCTCCAGTAGAATTGCTAGCTTCATGAGTAAAAAAACAATAACTTGTATTATAACTGACACATCAAGGTATTTGCATTTTCAGTTCACATTTTCTATATTGAATTTTTTAACTGAACGTGATCCTGATAAAGATCAAGGGATACATGTCAAGCGTTTCTTTGACAAGCGGAAGTCATATATCCCGCAAGCTAGCATTGTATACCAACAAAGATTGTCAATTGGGTTAATTTCACTTATTCGTTCGTGAGAATGAACTAGGACTGGGCAAACAGGGGACTAACGCTTCCTACAAGACTGATATAGCAAGAACGACAGGATTTTGCTGGCTGAAACGACCGAGATATCGTACTCACATCTCAGTTTTTTCATAGTTGAACTGCAATTTAATACAACATAATATGACGATATATTTTGTTCGTAGCCGCATAGTTTTGTTGTAAACTGTTTACAAAAATCCTTTTGAAAAAATGAAACTATTTTCCATTAAATAGACCGTACTTCATAGGATATTAAGTGCACATTAAGTGCTGCTCAGAAAGTTGAAGCTCGCCTCTAGTAATTACTATGTTGCTGAAATGTTTGAGACACCGTCAGGCGTGGATCGTAGGTCTAGGCTGCAAAGATTAGGACTGTCTATCACTGTTGTGTTATGGTCACAGCGCCACACTCAGTACGTGCCTCGCATCTGTTAGTCCGTATCAAGTAAAGGGTCAGTCCGTAATGCGCCTTCTGTAGTTATAGAAAACCAAGACCAACTAACATATAATAAAATACGTAGCATCCTCTTTCTTCTTTACATTCTTTCACAAATTAGAGGTTCGTAAAATACAATGGTAGGATCTCAGACAAAAATAAAAACGTACACATTCATTTCCTGGTCTGGACTCGACTTCCTGCCAACTTACAATCCATAAGAGGAGTTGATGGAGACTGAGGTGATCTGGCCGGGAGGCTCGCCGTTGACCCAGGGGGTGAGACACACCAGCTCTGCCTGATATCCAGGGGGCTTCTTTTGCACCCCACCCCGGACGTGCACCGTCACGAAGATGTCTAGTGACGCCTGCTGGATGTCAAGGCAAGTCCTATTAGATAGAGGCAAGATGAAGGAGTCATACTTAACAGAGGTAAGACGGACATACTCAATAGAAGCACAATGGAAGAGATATACTTAATAGTGAGGAAAGATAGGTTTGATATTCATTGAAGGGGAAGCAAGTGGCCGTGTGTTAAGTTTAGTATTGAGCCTTCGGATCACTTTTTGTTCACAAGGAGGAGGTTTCATCGTCTACTCTAGCGTTAAGCTCATAGCATATTGAAAGTACACAAAGAAAGAAAAGAGCACCGCAAGCCTGCTCCTACAAATGCAAGAATGAATAAGTTTCCTGAACAGAATATGCAGAATTCAAGAAAGCAGTAGCAGCACTATCCCGTCAGCTGACGCTCAATACGATTATTATCCTCATCACTATCATATTTAAGGTTTAATTACACTTCCCAGTAAATTACTTCAACTAACCTAACATGGAATTTTTTTTTGACGATTTAATTCAATAGGTCACCACAGCCTAAACTACACAAATTTGTGTATTTCCGTCGCGAGATCCATACAACAGCACACCACAGAGGCTGCTAGCACATGGCGAGTAGACAGAAAGACAAGATTCAAGCTTAACGAAAGTGAAATAAGAACACTGGTGAGCTAAGGTGTTCCGTACGCCACTCCGGAGAGAAATAAGAGAAGGTAGGAGAGGAAAATACAGATAAAGCACACAGCACGTTCCGGTAACGGGAACAATTGGTTTTGCTGTCACTAGCTAGGGATAAATTAGGGACCGAAGAATTTTCGAAATATTCTGACGAAGACGAGTACAATTAGCGAGCTCTCTTCTCCACAAAAGAGGCTCAGGAACCCTACTCATTCCCCGAGGAGCTTTAAGTCTTTCACGTAAGATGGAGACAACCCCATTTAGCGCTCCGCTTAGAGTTTCGAAGTCACACTTAGCTGACATGCTTTCGCTTATCTTTATATGTCTTCAAGAAGACATATTTCAAGGGATACAACTGGGAACTACCCATCTATACAGAGTAGACACAAATGGTTAAATCTCATAACACAAATCTACATCGTTTAGTTCAGCTTCACAACTACACGAGACACGCAGGAGAGTAACACGTGGCTGAGCTGCAATTTAGCAAGTCAGGCAAAAAATTATCGATAAATTAAAATTGAATAGAAAGTTCAGCAAATAGAGCAGTAACTGCTGCAAGCTGGTAAGTTAAGCAGCTGGACAGCCAGCAAAAACTGTAGTGATAAGGCAGCCAGCAAGGCATAAGCTTGTGACTCAAGTAACTGAGCACAAACAAATCAAGTCGTTCACAAAAGAATGTTTGTCAGCAGTCATACACCTTGGCCTCATTATAGGGATTTAAACAAAAGCGACCGTAACTCACGCTGATTTTCACGTGGAGTAACATTGTGGTTACTTCATCTTTCAACTCCCAGACTCTTTTAATCTTCACTCACACATATCCTCCTTTTATTTTCTTGTCTCATTGGCACACACTTGCTATTTCTGAAGACACACATCCTTTGATTAGCTCTCTTGGCTTTCCACCGTTCAAATAAATTTTAGGAGAACTGAACTAGCTTCTGTCTCAGTATTTAACTGGACACTGCTAATTATACCTCGACATGTTTTTACGATCTCAATCCACCACATGCACCTCTCTATTTACCACCGGTAAGTGGGAGATACGAGTGCACAATCAATGTAGGGTATCTGTAGCTCTTCTCTTTTGAGTATCCGTTTAACTCACAAATGATTGACTTGTGTCCTCAGAAACAGCAAATCCATTCACACGTTTTCCCAGCGAACAAATTTTGCTGTACTCTATACAAGCATTCAAAACTTAAAACAAAAGTAGCCTGGCAGCCTGAAAGCAACTGCGCACATGCACGTACTTCTCCTGCGCTCAAGAGTTATAGCACTTAATGCGAAGGGTAGATGAGTGAGGCTACACTAGAGGGTGAGAGGGGATATGGAGAGCTACATATCAACGATTACAGAGACAGAAGGGCTGGGGTGAGTTGAGCTTCACAATTCCCACTTCATAACTGTAAATAGAAAACGAAAAAGTCTTCAAAACCAGAAAAAAACATTCGAGTTACGAGATGTTACGACACCAGACAAAATTGCCACATACATGATAACTTCGCTGATGTCCACCGATTATCTAGAAGTTAACATCCTTTTCCAAGTGGTGATGTGAGATGATGCAACTTTTAGCACGAGCACAGCAACAATAAAAGAAGTTCCAAACCTGTGATGAGAATACATGACGGCGATAATCCTGTTAACTGCATCCGTCACATCAGGTAACAGAGATAAACTGTAGACGACTGTAATAAATTGAACCGTAAAAGCACTCAGAACTTAAATCAGCACAATCGTAAGCTCGTAGAATATACAGGGTCCGCTAAAAACATGCATACACTCTTCAAGAAAATCACACGATCGTAATTGATGTGCACCCCATAATGAACAAGTCAAACAGCAATAGGATAGAATAGAATAAGGGAACAGGAACGAGCCGTTGGTCTATTCCTGGATTACTAACCAACTCCTATCGCGTTGTCTAACGTAAAGGCATCAATCATGCACATAAATCAAACAAAGGCATTTTAGTCATGCACACGCACCGCAATCATACTGAGGCCCCAGAAGTTAAAAAGAATATGTAATCGGTACTTTATAAAACTGGGGATTCCTGAGCAGTTCAAGCATATGACGCATTCTTATAAGAGCTCAGGGGAAATCTTACATCCTACGATTAATTCATACAATTAATGAAGACGATCAGAATCCAGTTTTGTGAATGGTTTCGATGAGTAAGAATCAATACATCTGTACACTTTCACATACGGGGACCCTAAAGGATGTCGTTTAACGCAAAAAAGGACCACATTGGCGGCCTTTACACAACAAATTGAGAACGCATGTGCAACAATTTTATTGGCCACTTCGATCACCGTCGCCCAAAAAGCGACTCCCCGAACACGTAAATGTCGAAGCTAATGTACAACACTATGAACGTCTCCTGTAATTCTTGAGTTCAAAGAAAACTTGTGTTAACGATGTAATCTATGAATAAATTTCACATTCAAACATTCACACTTGCTTTTATTTTTCTGAAGTGTGATACATTGTTTTTTAGCAGACTCTGTATTTTGATCATTTTATTTGCTTCTTTAGAGGAATTACAGTCTATGAATCATATTTCCAATTCAAAAAAAATTAAAACAACCGTGATGAGTAACTGAAATTCCTATTTCAATTTACAAAGCCAAACAAAATATAACATCCAAGTCAAAGGACGGTATAAAAATTTACATGATCTGCCGCTACAGACGTGCGTTCACACTGCTACGACAGACATCCAAAGCCCGTCTAAGACGCTGGAGTGAAATAGAGAGTGGCATCACAATCTTTAAGCCTGACAATGGTCTTCATCAAAGTATTGTATTGCATAGCAAGTCGAAGGAGACTTAACAGTCTTGTAAATGTGCCTAAATGTGTCTCCTACCTTGAGCCTAATTCTGCTCAATGAGTTGAAAACTGGATCTTGCAGTTAGTAGAACAACTCCAGTCAAAGAAATGTAAAGCACCACGAATACAAAAGGCAATACAATTGTTTATGAGTGGCAAGCTTAAGCATCGCGATCCTTGCCTGGTCTACATGGTGTTTCCAAGAGCCTAAAGAGACAGTCAAGAGTATCAGAGGATGATATGACCACATGACATCGCAGTTCAGCCCCGGCAAGCACACCTCGATAACAAGCGTACTAATACGCCTACAAAATATGTGTACGCAGACGAATACTAGCAAAAAATTCACTGTTAGTTAAACCAAGGATGACAGCTACTTTGAGCCTCGGAGGCCCATTAAATTTGATCACAGTTTCAGTAAACCTTAAACACAGCCCGTCAAGCAGAGCCCATCTCTTGGATACACACTGCATTATATACCTAGTACAGGACGGGATGCATTATTGCTAACACGATATATATATTCTTTTTGAACATCTAGTAGGAATACAATCTAAATATGCCCTGATTAATTCAAACGTTCCCTTCACAGACCATGCTTCTCAACGGGACACGCAAACAGGACCTGCTAAAGGGAACAAATGAAAGTAATTGCACTTTCATTATCCTCGGAAACTGTAACTTTAGTGAGTGTGTGTAACACCTCGACGGATACGAATAGCCAAAAACAACTCATCAACCAACGAAATCGACCACACAAAAACGACAGAACGAAAGGCTTTTAACACTTCACTGGTGTCGTAAAAAGCAATTTTGATTGTTTCATGAACATTGTAATGATTCTTGATTAGTGAGTGAAGGCAGACTGTTCCTACTGATGGGTGCTGCCATACAGAATAACTTTCACTCCATCACTGAAAAACTGAGAACTGCAATATGGAACAAATCTAGTAAACAAAGAAGCTTTGGGATAAAATCAAGTTTGTCACTTAATTTGGCTACGGCCACTCGTGTTTCTCAAAACGAAACACTCTTTACGAGTCTTGCTTGACCACACTGAAAATCCAAACAGAAGGATGAACTGTGTGCAATATTCTTTTCAAACATGGGAGCCATTGAGTCTTGCAGAACATTCGTACGCGGGGGACTCGTTTCGAAAATATCATAATGTAGGGACTGTATCTAGTAAAAAATTGCAGCTCAATTTGTTAACATAATATGAGCAACACTGACTTGAGAATAAAAGTAAAACTGATTTCATCCCAAACCCTGTAATTTTATGCTACATTTGCTCCTCGTTAAAGTTAGTTTCACTGCAATGGGGTGAAAATTACAAGCATTTGTAAAAATAATCCTGACAGCTTTGACGTTCTAATCCTAAATCCTTTTAAGGACAGGCAAAACGAATTCAATAAAAACGCTAGTCCAGATAAACTAATTGCAAGATGCTAGCTACGTCATTGCATACAATGAGAGTAAAAAACTAAAAATAAATTAAATTCTAATGAAATCAAACCAATTTACACGAAAAACTACGTTGTATGGAAACACAAGAAAACTACAATGGAACAAGGAATACTAACACTCGAACTCGAGGTTTGTAAGTCACGCAAAATCAATCGATGCTAATTAGAAAAAGTGATGAGTAGCGCCTGAAGTGAAAAGGTCGCCGTCCCACACGGAATGCCATGCTTGAAATGTTTGAAGGCCTGCTGGACCAATCACCACGACGAGGACACGTGTAAATGATCTCAAATAGTAAACAAAAAGTTAATCTATGTATCAACTTAATGGATTAAAGCTACAAGTTTCTGTTATGTGTTTCATTTGATTTTGAGATGGTTCTCAATGTACTTTGCTTCATCGAGTTTGGCTGCCTGGCTAACGCACCGTCATAACTTTACTTATCATTCACTCAACTCTCCATAGATTCTCTCTTCTATGAGTGGTACGTGAAATCATTCATGTGTTTTTTTGTACCTTGATTAAAATAAATATGGATACTAAAAAATCATATTAAATGATACCCGACAGTTTAAGAGAAGTATTTCTCCAATTTTTAAATAGTTTCGTTATCGAAAGAATTGTAACAGATGGTTCATGTCCGCACCCACTTTGGACGTAGGCAGAGTGGTCAAACAAAGGTGGTCGCCTACTTTTGAGCTCCTCTGCAAACAGAATTGCAGAAATTCTAGAAGAATTTACGCGTTGCTGCTAAAAAATTCCACTTTAGTCATATAGTGCTCTGCACGAGACAGGCATATCTCCAAACATCGCAAACAGAGGTATTTCGTCAAGGAAGCGTGCCCTTCAAAAGGTTCCAGGCTAAAAAAAAACGAAAAATCAAGTCAGTGATCTAGTGTAGGTAGCAGCCGCTGGGTGGTGGGTGAAGTGAGGGCAGCATCACACAGAGCAGTATGGCTGCTGCGCAGTACAATCAACAACTCAAGACGTAGGGGCAAAGACGAGCGAGCCAAGACAGAGTGAGAGCAACATACAGCTGACGGCAGGACCTACGCCTGGCTTTCTGCTAGTGTTGGGGGACTGTTGGGGGTTACTGTTGGTGGTGGGAGTGGTGGAGGAAGATGGTGATGAAGATGACGGTGGTGGTGGTTGTCTCTTAGGGAGCGATGGCGCAAGATGGTGGCCGGAGAGGGGTGACCCTGGTACCTGGAGGCTGGGCCGCGGGGGGAACTCGCACTCGGGGGAGTAGTCCCCGCTCTCGTACGCCTCGTACACGATAGGGATCTCCAGACACTGCACAAAGTTATGTTCATGTAACGAACAGCTGAGCACAACAAAACTACGTGAATAACAAACTACAGCCTATGAACCGCCTATACTGAGCGCGGCAACATAACTTCCTTTTTTTGAATGCATTTAGCTTTGAAAAAACGGAGTTATGTTGCCGCTCTATTAGAAATAAACATGCAGTAACGGACTGCAGGGCTCGTGAAGAGCAAAACAAAGCTTAACCCATTAATGACGAGAATTATTTACTGGATGTACCCTTCCCTTTCAATTTTTCAAGGCCAGCTGAACATGGTGTAACCGGCGTATAAGAACCAAACCTGTTTAGAAAATGTACAAGCTTTGTATTGAACCAATTAACCCACTAAAATCGATACTTGATAATACAGTTAAAATATGTATTTTTGTCCCCTGGTTCCAAATGGAACCGCTAGTCATTAATGGGTTAAGATACACTGCAGCACGCACACGCGGCACTCGCCTAGTACTGGGCGGTGCAGCGCGTGAGGGACTGGGCAAGCACTGAGCGGGAGATCACAAAATAATAATAAAGCTTCGTGAAGTACCGTACAATTACTCTCGTATCAATACATCACAAAGCATTAGGAACGCCATATTATGGACCCATGGCAGCAGAAGAGAATCAAAACACATGAGAATAGAGCGCCTCACAGGTATTTCTGAGCTGGTCTCCTGTTTGCAGTATTTGTACAGGATGAGGTGCGAGGAGGCGCCGGCGACGCACAGCAGCCGCGACTCAGGGCACATGGAAATGTGCTGGATGGCGAAGGGGTCTTCATCGTTGCTACCATCGCCGCCCCGCGTCTTGTCCTTTTCAAACACCTTGACAGTTTTGAGCTTATACAGCACCTGCAGGCTCACCGACGATGCGTCCCAGAACTTCAGTGAACCATCGGCATGCCTGTGAAGACAAAGACTTAGTAGCTTTGCACCAATGACGCCTCATGATGTTGGTTACGAGTGATACACATGAGCACCACGAGTTATATAGACGCTAATACTAATGCAATTAGTAATATTCACTATATATTTTATGAACTTATAAACTTGTTGAAAGGCACCTGAGAGTGTGGTGACCAAGGGTTACAACACGACGCAGGAGATATAGCAAAGAGTGAATGATTCACATTTGAGTGGTTCTAAAGCAGCCATGCACCAACGCAGAATATAGTCACAGACAATGTTCCAGTGAGAAGCTAAGTAGCGTTCGGACAACCTGTGGTCCAAAAAGACGTTGTGCTGTAAATATCGTTTTTCAGGGCAGGAAATTATCATATCTAGCTTGCCAGCAACACCAACCCAGTGACGATAAGCTCAGGATAGCTGCAGGAAGTAGAGCCCCATTCGCCACCGCAGATGGGCCACTCCTTGGAGCTGAAGCCTGTCTTGTGGGAGCGGGCTGCTGCCCCAACAGAGTAAAAAGCACCAATGAGGTCGGCGGGGCAGTCGGCAAGGTAGGTGCAGCAGGTGACTGGCGACTCGTGCAGATCCATCGAGTAGGGGTTCTCAAAGCAAGGGTAGCCCGCGCTCAACAGGTCCACCACAACCAAGTCGTTGTGCAGCAGCACCACCAGCGCGTAAGGGTCGTCGAAGTCTGGGGTGAACAGAAGTTTTTAGGGTTGATTTCGGAAAGTAGTGCATGTTCTAATTCGTTGAATTTAGGCCCTCTTTTTCTGAAAGTGACTTTTTTTAATTGTGGAAGATCCCACACCACATCGGTTACCTGTACAATAGAGCATGAATTAAACGAAAATAACATCATCCTAAACAGTTAAATAAATTCAAGAACAACTACAGCATGTAACAAGCTTATAGGTTTAGTAAAAAAAACACTCCTGAGAAAAGAGGACTTCCACCAGCACGATGCGAGGCAAAAGTAAATATCGCATCTCTCTGAACGTTGGAAAGACGTAGTGAAGCGCATCAGAAAACGAGCTCAAGTAAAAGTGCAACGTAGGAGCGACAAATGAGGCTCTCATTGAGTGACGTCTATGCAGAATTGAAGAATTGGCACCACTAAAGACTGCCACAGAACAACGACACGTACACCCATTTTGATGACATGTTTACAGAATATATTTTCCACCCGCAACAATA
Organism: Trinorchestia longiramus; assembly: GCA_006783055.1. Classification (NCBI taxonomy): domain Eukaryota; kingdom Metazoa; phylum Arthropoda; class Malacostraca; order Amphipoda; family Talitridae; genus Trinorchestia; species Trinorchestia longiramus. The sequence continues at coordinate 196,350 of VCRD01000259.1, forward strand.
AGCACATTCATATGGTGTCGATTTTTAGATCTCTGTACCGTGTTCTTGTAAAAATAAGGAAGCACCAACGTCGGCAAGCCGGAATAAAATTTCAATTTTTTAAATATGATACTATTAGCATCTCGTAACTGGTAGGTTCATTCAGTCAAACAGTAAAGCGTTCACGTCTCGAACTGGAAGTAAAGGAGTATAAATGAGAGAAAAGGAAGTCAAAAACATAAACGTGGAAATGAAGGAGAAAATCGAATCAAAAGATCAAAACACGGACAGAAGCCATAAATTAGATGAATAAAAGGAAACAAAACAGACCTGAGGGCCAGGGACTCTCGCAGAGGGCAATGAAGTCGACGACGTTGTGTTCCATCTCGAGGACAGTGGTGGTCTTGCCGTGGATAACTGTGATGCTGGGTGTCCTGCCAGCGCTGCTGTTCGCCAGCCCCCCCGAGAAGATGATGAACGACTCTCTGTCACGCAAACAAGCATCGTACGCTTTAGGAAAGCATTTCTTGTGCAAGTGTTTATTTAATGAGGCCTTATCCAAGCATGGATCATGCGATACGTCTACGAAGTCAACGCTATCTATGGTAAACCGAAGTCAACGCTATCTATGGTAAACCGAAGGCGCCGCCGTTACTATAGGCATGCACGCAGCTTCTTTTCCTGTGCGGCCTCACCCCAGTCTTAAGACACAAAGCTAGAGCAGCACACCAAAAGTTCAGCTTTATACTAGGAGGCAGAAGTAGGTGGTTAAGCACGAAGCACTCGTTACCGGCAGGAACTGTCAAACGAGTGGCCAACACTCACCCCAGTCTGGTGGAAGTCCAATCGACCTTCTGAATGGGCTTACAGGTGTCTTGTTTGCCTTCTTTATTCGTTTTGGCTGAAAGAAGAAGTAAACAAATTTACTTTCGAGCATACCAAAGCAAGGATATGTTCTTGAAATGATTTTATTATGCAATTGCATAGGGCATACTACGAGTTGTGTTGGTCATTTAGGTTTTGCTGTACTGACATGTACAGTCATAATGCACAGTGCTCTCAAGATCTCACATTTTAAATACTACAGATACAGGATGAAGGTCCTAAATCTGGACACCAGGTCTCCTATCAAATATAAATATCAAAGATATTTATAGCAAAACATACAAAACAGAGATCAAAATTTGTCACGATACAGATAAAAAAAATTGTTAGGTGTTAAATTAAAATACGAGAGATTCGAGCGTCGGTTTGCAACTGTAATACGACTGTGAAGTAGCAGTACACAACTCGACTCAAGAACACGAGAAAATTATACACGTTTGTAGACAAATACCATGTAGTATTTTCGTAACGAAAGATTAGAATTACAGATTGTAATAATACGACCTGTCTCAGTGTACCCTAAACTCTAAAAATCACACGTAAACGGTGCGCACGATACAAGGAAATAAAGTTGATATGAAACATTTTACCTGTTTTGTAGCGAGACAGCAGAACTTGAGAGGGCTTTATAAAATAAGTATATTTAAAAAATAGGACAGGGGTCCTACACACTAATAAAAGTATAATTTTCCTGTATGTGTCGTCATAAAGCAACTTGGATCTTATTAGCACTGGGAGAGATAGCGTATCTTGGTAAGCATGGAGCATGCCTCACCGTAAAGGAAGACTGTGGGCGTTGGAGTCGACTCACCATGAGGAAAAATGGTGGAGGTGGGCTTAGGACTAGGCTGCTTCACGACCCAAGTTGTGAGCGAGCCGTCAGTATGGCTGCACATGAACTGCTTGCCCTCATAATGCCAGCTGATGGAGCGCAGCGGCTCTGCGCTCTGGTAACGGCAGTCCGCCGTGCGGGTACGTAAGTCCCACACCACGATCTGGCCCGTCTCGAACCCTATCAGCAGCTGAGGCAGCAAGCATAATCAATTATATTACTAGCTCATTCACTCTGTGATGATAAAGGCAGTGATGAAACAACTTACCAAGATGAAGGTCATAGAACCCATCTCACGGAAAGTGATTAGGAACTAACACACGTGGATGCGGAGTATATCGTGCAGTATTCACTATAAGATTAGTAAACCAGCGTAACACAATTATAATGTAATACACAATGTAATATTGAAAACCATTGTAGAACTGAACATAATTACAATGAATGGGACATCTACTTTAGATGGATTTAAGAGACTAGGGTAGCGCGTGACAAACAATGAAGGAAAACCTACTGGCACTAGTTTAATTTATATTCCTACCACTGCAATGGGATCGGATACGGCAATTTGGTCTTGCTCAAATTCAATTTCCACCGAGTGCTGCAAAAAATAGAATTTCGGCAATTCACTCATTTCTAAAAGCTTGTATGTCTATGTGCAAAGTAACTATGTATACTGGAACGAGCAGCCTGAGAAGATCGGGTCGGAAGCATCACACAGCTATTGACAGCAGTAAAACGAACAGAGAAGAGGCAGGCAGTAGAGCTTCTGCCTCCAACTTGGATAAGCAAAGAAGCCTCCGCAGTAGTCTCTGAGGGGTTTTAGTTTGGCAAATGCGGACAAACACTCGAGTGGAGTACGTCCAGGAACAGGAATGGCAATGCTCGTTGACAAGGAAGCTTAAAAGGCTCGCCAGTGAACAAGGGAAGTAAAGGAGTAAATCAGAGGGTATTTCTGGCACAGGACCTCAGCTAAAGTTAAAGTCCGTCAACAGAAGTAGGATCGCCGAAGTGTCGGTATTCCAACACTGCAACTTGTCCGCACATACGTGACTGTGGACTTTAATCGATGAATTATAAATGGTATCTATCAACAGCCTGAGTAATAAAAAAGCAGTGGGGTAACTCGTACACAGAATGTAGGGATCGTATGAGGAGGTATGCACCCACCTTGCCGGGGTCGATGGGGCAGTCGCTGAGGTGCACCACGGGTCCAGGGTGACTTTTGCGCGACCTGCAGCACACAAATTATACCACTAGCAGAAGTTCTAAAGACTGGGATCCTGAACGCCAGAGGCTTCCAGCCGAGGGAGGTCGAGAATTCCCTTTAGCACTCAGTTATATTAAAGTCATCGAGAGGGATATGAATTGAAATCACATGGATACTGTGCAAGCAACAAAGGGAATAAATCATCAAGTACACAACACAATATGTAAACTGACGAGAATTATGCGAAAGAATCGTACAGAAAAGATTTATAACATTCTAACGGACGACGGAGAAGCTGCATTACATCAGAGCAGCTTGAAAATCAACCTCAGTACAAAGTATCCGCAGAAACCAACTGACTCGTACAGGAGACGGGGAGTCCAGCACTGAACTCACAGGATAACAACAGCGGAAGAGGCAACACGCCAAGCTCTGGGGTCCTGCTCTACTAAATGAAGGGCGTTGCAACTCCAGGGGTCTCGCTGTGACTCCAGCCACCACCTCACTACGTCCACTCGCACAGCCCTATTAATTGCACAATACAGTGCGTCGTGTTCGTGGGCGTGTGTACAGGGTAACCCATAAATTCGAGCACAAAGTTTCAATAAAAGAATTTTGTCAAATATCAACCAATTTATTAGAAATTTTGCACACTTGTTCACAATATTTTCTGAAATATTACAGTAAAATATTATTCTATGAATCCACCTCGTTTCTTCATTAGAGCCGGAGGTCTACGAATACTTCAAGAGCAGTACACAATACTTCTGATATTTTGTCCCACTCACGCTTTAGAGATTTCTTGAAAGACGCTATTGAACTGTGAGATTTTGCACAAGCCTTGACCTGAAAGATGGACCAGATGCTGATGTTCATCGGGTTAAGGTCGGGGTTTTAGGGAGGTCATTCTGTAGGAAGAAATCAGGGACGTTGTCACAAAGCCACCTCTGAGTTCCGTTAGCAGTGTGGGCAGGCGCTCCTTCTCGCTGGAAGAGAAATGGTCCATCGTAGTCATGGCTCAAGTGCTTCACCATAAGCTAAAGGGTAAGATCACCATAGCATGGAACTTTTATCTTCACTCTTTCAGGAAAAAAACGAGAGTTCTGCCTCTTGAAGATACTCTAACCTAGACAATCACCGATAAAAGTTTTTGTGTGCGGTAGCAATTTCTAACATTCCCTGGACATGACTGACGGTTTTCTAAAAGAACCCTGTCATTTTGGCTGCTGTGTACTTCTTCAGCATTGAAAAGTTTCTCGTCTGCGAAGAGAACATTCGTCAAGCTGTGAGTTTCGAGCCGCTCAAACAGTGCACGACTTCTGGCGTCTCTTCTTCTTCTTTGAAGCAATTGTTAGGCTGTGAACTTTTCTGCGTTTCAAAGAAGCAAGTACAAAATTACTTTTCACAACTCGTCTTAAAGACTCTCTTGTAACATTCAGCTTTGAAGTCACCATTCTCACTGAGCGATGTGGGTTTCCTGGAATTATGGAACTGATCATTTACTTGAGCCTGAGAGTCCTGACACTTTGAACGTTCAGTTATTGTACGATTTTAAATTCCCAAAATAGGTTCATAGTTCGATAGATGAACCTTCGTGTTTTCTTGTCAAGTTAAGAAGATTCAAAATCTGCGATACAGATTTGCCTGCTTCGTGTAGTTCAATTACCGCGGGACGTTCACGTTCCGTGCTGATTTTATTAACAACTATATAACTTACTTTATATACGAAAAAAGTACCTGAGAGAAAAAAATTACTCCTAGACATGATATATTGGAATATCATTGTAAAAATTATATATTTGTTAAGGTAAACATAAATACTCGAAAAAGTGTCACAGAACTTACAGGTCACCCTGTGGATGTCGTGAAGCACAATCTAACCCCCTCCTTCCTGTGGGCGAGCAGTCATGCTAGCCCCGCAACAGCGTAGCAATGCTACCCTCACGGTCCGTTGTCTGACGTAATGAGTAGTGCCTCCCTTTCACTCATGGCCTTGACATGCTGGTGCTACACATCAACCACTACGCGCGGGCATACATCAACACAAAAATTAGAAGCACCATTTGAAATAGAGACTGCATACTAACAGTCTCGCCACTCGTAAACGTGAATATGTACAAACTATATGAGCGTGAAACTCGCTAAGAAAGTGTCGGAAATGATGTTCATAAAACTATAATCCGACACAAGCCAGTTCTGATTATACTGATGCTCTTGACATTAAACAAATACCTTATCATCGAAATTAGTTGAAATTTCTGTAATTGCTTTTATAAGGCAGTATTTTATTGGTTTCTGAATAACGCCGCATCTTCGGTGCTCAATCGAACATCGTTTGGTTTCAAATATAGAGTTGCACCGAACGAGCCTTTAATTAAACATAGCTAGCCAGGCTCTTGAGTGCCTCTGGCCTTCAGCGTCCAGCCCTCAGTAACTCTCCCTACCTCCCACTACACACCTCTACATCCCACATATGACAAATTCTCCTCTCTCCTACAATTCACATCATTGTGTTTTTTCCCTGATCACCATATGGCAGTCTTCCTGAAGTGTCGAGAATTTTTATAACCTACACAACCCTGGAATTCTCCAGACTCCTCCTGCCAGACCATCTGTTCTACTGCTCAAGACAACTAATCCACAAAGCAAGAGGAATTTGTCTCCTCCCACATCGTTTGCTTCAGCCGCTCATCCACTCAACCGTGCCTTGTCTTCTGCAAGAACGCAAAGCTTCTCTAAACATTTACAGCTACAAATAGTACATCAGCGCTTGATACTCTCGTCAGCATTATTGCAAACGTCATAAAAACAGTGCGTGCCCAATACGGGACTTAACCGATACTGTAAAATTAAGCAGTAAATGTAGAAATAGGACTTTACACCCTATACTATCAACCTTGGCAACACAAACACAATGCAGGACGATAAAAATATTTCTGACTAACCTTAACGACATAGTTTGAGAGCATGTGAACCATCGTTTCACTGTTACTCGTACATGAAAGGAACTAATCCCCCACCCCTCCTCCTCCTCCTCCTCTACAGGGCCTCCGATGCGAACAATTGGAGGAACTGAGGAATGAGGACGAGATGGGTGAGGAAAGAGGGGTCAGAGGCTTATTAAATTACATCAAGAGGCGCCAGATCAGACCGCCCCAATGAGAATGATGGCCCCAATAATAAAAGCCTGGCGAACGACCAGACAGACTGATATTGGTACTTGTGACCGATGTTGGGGCCAGTGGGGACTCATGGATCTAACATTGGCTCGAAAAACTTTAAGATTCGTGCAGGACGTTCATAACGTAACCTGACAAGGAGTAACATGGAGAAAACAAAAGCCCAATGTAAAAATACAAAAGCAACACAGAACAAGGTATCTATGGAAGAAAGAGAAAATTCAGGAACTCCAAAGCTATGCCCATAGTCTCCTGCATATTAATAATATTACAGAGCCAGAGGAGCAGCCAAGTATTTATTACATGTTAGTTACATATGTACATTTTACTCGAGAAACCTCTCGTTCTACAATTTATTTAAAATTCCACTTTGTTGACCGAATTAAATGTCTAGCAATGCCTATAATTCTCTGCAAAGAGCGCGCACATTTGTGCCAGACTTTACATAATAGGAAGTTGCAAGGACTCCGTCTTCATTACAAGAACTGTGTCTACAACCAACGTCAAGACATGAGTGCTCACCACTCGTGCACTTTGTGACCACCGCACCAGCAGAGCATAGAACAAGGCACTGGTGTGCAGCGACCGGCGTGAAGGCTAGGACGAGATCACCGGAGGAGTCCATTAGCGCTTACAGTGGCGATGACAAGCAATGAACGATGCCTCCTTATAGCCGCCATGTGGAGTTATTACAACGCGGTAACGACTGGTCATTACACACA
>VCRD01000259.1:203315-255614 GCA_006783055.1 Trinorchestia longiramus
CCAGCTGAACCTGTAATACAGGGTGCCTGCACCAGCTGAACGTGTAATACAGGGTGCCTGCACCAGCTGAACGTGTAATACAGGGTGCCTGCACCAGCTGAATGTGTGATGTCAGGTACAAGTACAAGTCAATGCTATAGATTAGGACTCCAAAGCTAAGTTACTAATGTAACATCATAGCCCCAACACGAAGAAAAAGTAGAACTATTGGGCCAGAGCCTGGCTTTAAGGGAAGTTTCAGCTTTTGAACCTAAGTCCAGCAAAGATGTAGATGAGTAGTGCTTATTGAGAAAGGGCTCTGCGCGAAGGAAATACCTATATTGTCATTGAGCTAAGTAATATTTACAGCACAAAATATTTATTTACAATAACGTTATTGAGCCACAGATCTAGCACAGAACGTCATTGTTAACGAATCTCATTTATGTCGAGAAAGCTTTGAAATAAACTAGTGATGAGGAATTTGTGCTACTCCAATAACTACCATCAGCTAGTTAGAGCTACCAAACCTGTGCCCCATTGCGCGGGGAAATTGCCGTTAAGTTAAGATTTGATGTCATGAATAGAAGCACAGGCGTCGCTATGGACAGAAGCATCGCAGTTGCCAGGGAAACAGTGCCTCTTGATAGCAAGAGAGCCCTCAGAGACCCTCAACTGGACACGCGCGCGCTACCCTCAGCAGTAACGATGCGTCGAGTGCCTCTTCTGCTTCTTCCCTCCAACCTAACGCTCAACAAAGTGTCCTCGAAGCTTCGAATGCAAGCAACGCACAGTAGCGTGACCTAGACATTTTTGAATAATCAGAAGTATTAATGAATGTACCTATCGTTGGTGTAGTTTGCCAAGAGGTCGTTTCGTCAGTCGGCAATACACTTGACTCGATAAACGTCCTGCAGCTCAACTGAATTCCTTCAATTGGAATCAGGGCAAAGTTCATAATTCTTCGTTTGACATCGATCTCAACAGCAGGAGCTATAAACTGGCCCCAACACTAGACTTCAGATTACCTGTTTAAGGATATCTGCCACTAGGAATAATCCCTTTTTATTATTACTACAAAACTTGCCCGGTTCAGCGTGAAATGTTCGGAATGAATCATCACGTAGTAATGAGCATTCTGAATAATTTTCCCTATGTCACACAATACTGGCCTGGAAGCACTCAACAAATAGGGCACGAACCTGGCATACCTAAGGTGTCCTATCGATTACTCCAAAAAGAACCACCCCCGCACTCCAGCAAACCTCTCATTTGAGACGAGCAGTGTTAAGCTCGTCTGAACGTGTGCACTCGACTATCTCACGAGCTACACTACACATAAAATATTGTTCCATATTTATGAACAAACGTTTTTTATAAAGAAATTAACGCACAACTTTAATTCATTACTGCCCATAACAATCTATATTTATTAACGGCTCCACTTGGATTATTACACATAAGAGTTTACCTATAGTATCCGCAAGAAGAACTCTTGTCAGTGGCAAGTACCGTTCCAACGAAGCAAAAAATTGAAGTACACGAATCTATAAATGAAATGACACTAGATTTCGCAAACACAGAACAACCCTTTTCATTACAATGAATACATGCAGGACGCAAATCTTTGCACTTATAAGACTATATTTACAGAGACCGCGCTCTGTGAGTATTATTGTAACATCTACTGTGCACCTAGGACTATCTTTTGCATGGTTTTCTCGCCCTTCTCACTTCGCAACTCTTTTAACCAAGCGCTGCTCGTTTATTCCCTCCTTGTGTTGAAGCTACCTCAATATCCTGCACTCGAAGAACTCGCTCACTAGTCATTGCGTCACAATTTCTCATTTTTCGATATATCAAACAGTGTCACTCCCATCAACTTTTCAAGTGTCTTCTCTCCAATATGTTTAATCTTCTTCTCTCATCTGCTCTTAGTTCCCGATTCGCTTTATAATACAAAACGATCGAAATCATAACCCTCCTTTTTCACATTTAAATGTCAATCTCTGCAAGGGCTCCTCTAATACAGCAAGCCGTAATGCCTAAATTACGTGCAAAAGACAAGCAAATATTTGATTACTGAGGCGATGATACATTTTTGACAAAGAACAATACTTGGAGACTACGATTTCTTCGAATGGAAACGTTAATGACTTCGGGTATTGAAACGGCATGGGACTTCGGTATTGAACCAAGAATGGGCCAAACGGCTCGTTCCTATTGCCTTATTCTATTCTAATGAAATTTTGACGCCTAACACCTCGTGTTTCCTTGAGGACGGTGGTGTAATTTTCATTTTCTGGTCAATTTACGCAAACACANAACCTCTTTAATTTTGGAGCCGTACATGTCACAAATTTTAATACTTCACAAAAATATAAGCCATTCTACCTAAAAACATTTTGCTGTCTTTCTCTGGAATTCTTATAGTGCTTTTTAGATTAGTTCTGAGACATTAATTGCATTCCAAGTACGTGGAAAAAATCAACGTAAAACTACTTCAATAGACAACGTTCAGTGCGAGGGTTGAAGCAACTTCATTCCATGCAAATTGCGAGAAAGTTAAATTTCAAAATACTTTCATTGAAGATTCTGACGTACTAAAACTGCAGGGCATCAAGCAAGAAAAAGCACCTTCATCTCAATGTGGAGAACAAAGCAGCGGCCATTTCCTGGAGACGGGCCGGCCAACTTAGAGCAATCCATCTCTCCTCGTAGTCCGACAACAATCAATTTAGATAAGACGCATCGTAAGTAATAATGATGTGAATCAAGCCTGAGAAAAATAATTCAATTTTCTAAGGTGCCTTCTTGACCAAAGGGCGAGAGTAACATTACGAATTCAAAGTTTGACGAAAAAAGCCAACCCTACCAAGCTACGGAATAGAAATGATAACAGGTGAATGGGGGTTAATCGCACGACATACTGTACGACAATGCTAGGATGAACACACCAATACTGCGTAGTAAATACTATTGACTGGCCGCGAGAAAAAGCCCAGTTCAAATTCTTGCATAGTCAAGAGTTAAAAATCACACCCGGTTCAAGTTATTGTAAGCAAAGTCAGTAATTGGAGTGAAAAACAAAAGAGAAAGCTAAAAAATGAGCAAACTACTCGGCCTAGGAGAAGCAGTAAACTGGAAAAACGAACTCAGTACAAAACACTGTGAGGTAAGTGAATTGTGACTCGGAAAAATAGTGCCCAGTTCAAAGCGTTGCGCTGAAGTAAAGGTTGGCTGAAAGGTTAGCCTAGTTGACGAAATAATCTCGGCAAGCCAGTCCGTGTTAAGCTGTGGAGGTCAATCGCAAGAGAACGATGCTGTCATAAGGCGCCGAGCTCTTCAAGCTCCAAATTTGGATGCAGAGCACGCGCATTCAATTAGAGCTCTGGAGAAGGAGCTGTAAAAGAGAGGCTTTTAGCCGCGTGCCTGCCGGCTTCTGAGGCCTGGGACGCCTGCAAGCAAAACACTCGACAAACAAACAACCCACGGACCCAGCATCATAAAACCTCGCCCTTCAATGTACTGCGCCATTCCAGCGTACGAAAGAAATCAGCGCTGAGCCAATGTTAGCACAGCCCCCAACGGGGGACGGAGTCGGGAAGAGTGGAGTTTGTGGCAGCGTGAAACATTTATTCTATTATACACATAATTGTCATTTAACATATCTGCCTCAATTCAATTTATAGATTACAATTTTCAGAACAAAGACGCCCTACTGTATTGAAAAACCTTGGTTCTGTGTAAATCTTTAAAGAGCGATTCAAAGTTTAGGTAGTCGAAGCCATTAAATACGAGATTCTGTAACTCAGTGAACTGCGCACACACACACTTCAAGCTTCACAGTAACAGTAACAAAGAGCAGTAGCAGCATAGGTATGCGAGTGCACACGCAGGCCTGTACTCGTCCCTGGTGAAACGATACCAGCACGTATGAGTACTTTCCAACAATTTAAACAGGAGTACTAACAAGAGACATAAGCAACAGAATCACAGCTTGAGACTTGCTACTTGCTAGTGGTCACTGCTGGTATGCCTCTGTAGCTGCAGCTTGTTGCTACTAGGCAGCGTTAGCTACTCATTGCAGCTGATGGTTGCTACTAGGCAGTGTTTGCTACTCGCTGCTGCTTGTTGCCACTCAGCATTTGCGCTCCGATGCTCAGTTCTATATTCTGATCAATACGTGATACACAACCTGATAAATGTCAACGCCAGCACGTTACGATCACACTTTTTACCGTATTGGAGGCAACTGAACTTTATGGTCGCTCTAAAACCATCACATATCCTGTCGATAAACCGAGTTAGCTGAGTGCAGGTAGCGTACCAGGCTGCATTGTTTGTTCTTAGGCCACCGATCGCTGTGTAGCACTGCAGGTAACTGGCCTGTGATTTCCATCAGCAACTTTAGAAATATTTGACAGTATTGACTAGCGAGATCACAGAATATCCTCCTCTTAAACACTAGAAACTTTGCAATTTTCTCTTGTTTCAAAATATAGCAGAACACTATTTTACTTTTAACTCAACTAGAAATTTTACCACAGCCGCAAAACTACCAGATACTTGCTTCACAACTGTAACACACGCATTTAGATTACGTGTACAGGGAACCTGCCAGCACTACGGATATTTAGCAGAACATCTTATCCTCTTCATTTTTCTGCCCAAAGACAGAAACATTCACGCACGATCCGTGTCTGTCGCTGCAAAGGTCTTCTCGACTTCTTTAAAAGCGCTATTTTTCCCAAGACAAAGGCAAGACAAAGAATATGAGAGCACCCGAGTTCCAAGTCTTTGTTCTGTATTGTAAGACACCAAGAAAAATAAGGAATTTGAAAGCTACGCCTCGGACGACAAGGGCCGACCCAGGGAGCACAAGGCAACCTAATGCTCGATGCGATGTAACACAAGCACTCTCACAACACTGACGTCTGAATCCGAAACTGCGTGCACACACACGAGTACGAAGAGAAAAACAGAGATATTACTTCCATAAAGATGACCTTGCTTCCGCGAGTTTTAGCTCAGTCTCGGTTCTGAAATTCCAAGTAAAAAGAAAAGGAGGCTAGAAGGATGTAGGATGTCAATACTATAGAGATGAGTTATACGTCTGCGTATTTCGAAGCGCAAGAATGCGAAGACAGACCATTATGTGAAAATGACATGAGGAACTGACCTTAAGAGAATCTAGTCATCGATTTACTTCAGCTGATTTGTGCTTCCTCTAGAAGAGTACCATTAAAATTCGAAGGCCTCTACTTGTAACTTACATGGACTCGCCAATGTAATCGACTGACAGAATACTGTTGCTCTAGTAGTTAAGTAATGGGTGGAATCCACAGGGACGTAAAATTCCGCGACAAAGAGGAAAAATAGACCGTGCGAGCAGCGGAGTGTGCAGGTCTGGGGAACATGGCACCTGAACTCCATTAAGAGGCCCATTGCTCACAATTAGTGAGGCTGCACAGTAATTTATCGGTCCAGTCGCCCAGCCATGCAAGATCCCGTCCGTCACGACTGCTGTTAGCTGCGTGCATGGTCCGAGACAATCATCACGGAAAACCTCATCTTTCACCAACAGTTTAGTATTTCACGAATTCTACAAGAACCGAGTACATTCAATTAAATTTACGACTGTGCACTTCGCATTACGGTTCAGCCTGACATTAATACACATAAATTTATATAGTGTTAAAATGTTGTTTTACTTTTTAACGAAGAATAACAACTCTAGTATGGAGGCAAATGAACGAATAGATTTTCTCCCCTATTTTGCAATTTTTATTATTCACATATAATTTATACTACGAAATGCAGACAACATGCAAATGAGATGAGAAAAACTTGTAATTGATTCCCCAGTAATTTGAAAACCAATATAAAAAAGCCCTTCTAACGTTCTCCGACGAAAAAATACTGCTGATAGCATCTTCTCCGTAATTAAGAGCAAGATTTCTCCTAAGGGAGAAATCGCAGTTTTCTGTCGAGTTTAAACTCACTGATTTCAGCATCAACTCTCCAGTAACGAGACTTTCTTATCTTAAATTTCAAGCGCCGTCCACAGTAGTTTAACTTTGCTAAGCAGAAGTTCCTTGGAGGAACAGAAATTCTTACATCGTGAAATGGAAGTAGCCTTCAGGTAAAAGTTCGGATAAAATTACTTTGTGTCAACCACGAGGTTATAGATGATTCAGCCATCGAATGTTCAGCATGACCGCAATAGTCGATCATTGTCACAATTTAAGTAGCGTGGCAGTGCTGCTTGCGTGATACTATGTTCGTGGTTTTTTTTTTCAATTTTACAGCTCAATCGAGCAGGAACAATAGGATTTTGGTAGCTTAGTTTCTCTTATTGTGTGACGTTTTATATTTTTAGACTTCGAGACAGACATGCATTGCCGATTAAAATTCTTAGACATAACAAATTTCCCACCCTATTTAGGAAAATAAAGAAAAGAGAAGACAGACGCACGTTCGGTAGCCAGAATGAAACGATGATAACCTTTCCGAAAACTAGAAGGGCATAATTATAAATCACTTCATCATTTCAAAAATTGAATACCACAAGTACTCTGAAAAGTGTAAAACAGTGCTCAGCGAGATGTGAGGGCCTCAAGACGCTACTGAGTAAAGCCACAGTCAACAAGAATGTGCTGTGTAAAACATTCAGCTTTTTTCAAGAGGTCGGCAATGTTATCGCCCATCAATAAGTATTCTCAATGTAAACCTTCAACCAGTTGTGTTTAATTTTAGACAGCTGATCGATTTACACAACGTATACGTCGATTGCTATTCGTGTCATAGTTAAACGCATGAAGTCCAACATTGAGCAACGCTTTAAACGGTAGGTTGAATCTTTTAGAAGTTTTATAAAAACAGGGTTTCGACAGGTTGGCGATCACGCAAATATATTAGGCCCATAATGAACGAAAAACATTCAATGGCCACCACCACAATTGAGAGCTACGCACGCAGACAGTATGCAAACCCTCCCTTGCAGAAAAAAATGGCAGAAAATCAAATGCTGTTATCTTGAAATGCAACTAAATTCGTAAGAGATCCATAAAAACCCATGCAAAATCTGCTATAGGGAATTCGAGAGACCCGTGAATATTTTTATGTCCAGAAGGTTGTAAAGCATCATAGCTAGTATTACAATAACTGTATCCCGCCGATACCAACAACACCATCATACCGGAACCCTGAGGGTTGCTGCAGCAGCAACATGAAAGATTACATACCAAACAGCCAGTACGAAGCGAACAACTACATTCTTGCTTCCAGCTGACAGGCGCCCCATCCCATATATACATGTATAAGCATGTCACAAAACCAGCACCTCACTTCGTTCCCACAACCACTCCATCTTTAACACATTTCCTGCGAAGTGACCCACCGGTGGGTCACTCAAGTTAGGTTCTGTAATTTTTTCAAAGCTCTCTAGGGACTATGTGTACAAAATAAAGATTTGCACCGGCTAGGCAATCGCAGGAAACGTGTTAAGCAACCACCACTGGCAGCCTCTCTTCTTCGTAGAAATCCCGTACGTTCTCCGCCAGAGGAATCTGGAAGCGCTCAGCAACTGTGGCTGCGTTCAATTTCTCTAAGGACACTCAAGTTCTTTAACACGTTAACCGCCACATGTACCACCGGTGGTACATTTGAGGATTTCACTTACCGCCGCATGTACCACCGGTGGTACATTTCCAAATTTTTAATAATTATTTTCAAAAATCAATTTAAAATATTTACGGAAGGTTAAATGATAAAGTCGTAAAATGGTAAAGTCGTGGCGGTAGTGACAAATCTCTGATATCAGGCATGGCGGTTAACGTGTTAATTTCCGGCTCTCCGTCCGTAAGCACTTCAGTACACAAGTACTTGCAACGCCAAGACGGGGGCAAGAGTAACGAAGTTCATTCAGTCGACAATAATACATATATAAGCATAAACATAAAGTTTAGAAATTTAATCCGTATTGGCATGCCTCCTTCTGTTGGGTATATAACCCGATAGAACACCATGAGATACGCTCAAGTATACGCAAGTCTCCTCCTCAAGATGCAGGATAAATGCCAGCGCTACTCACAACTGGTAAGTCGATAGACTCCTAGTTAATGATAACTCGAGGCAAATGACAGGATGAAGCAGAAGATAAAGAATGGTAGGGCTTCAATTCGTTACTCACAGGTCGATGGCTTTATTCCAGTTGATGATGTAGCCAGAGAGTGTAAAGGACTCAATGTTGACGATGTGGACGTTGCCGCGCTCTGATCCAACGTACAACCACTTGCTCTGGAACGGCAAGCAGATGCTCGTCACCCTGCAGGACAAGAAGTTGCTTTATGTCGTTTCCATTTACAGTGAAATTACTAGAGAGCAGCAGAGCCCTACTGTTACATTCCTCACAACAGTGAACAGAAGCGACAAAAAAATAAATGCGTCGATTTGTAAGGCATTACGATGAATTATACGTGTATTTATTTCTACTCTTTATAATTACTTTCTCCTGTGGCAACGGTTGGAGCATTCAACTTCCGATTTTGGTCAGAAACAGTTGGGGCAGAGAGAAAAATGTAATTATATATATATATATATATCTGTGTGTGTGTGTGTGTGTGTGTGTGTGTGTGTATGAAGATCAAGAATTGAAGAATTAATATGTTTCAAGTTTTCCGGAATATTCATGACGAAATGTTTTTCCGACTGTACACCAATTGTTTCCGACCAAAGGAAGTAAAATGTATAACCACGTGAACCATATATTGGGTTGTACGGAAAGTTCGTGCCGATTTTTAAAGTGAAGAAAAAGGTCAATAAATATTTGTTATTACATTTTTAATCAACCAAATATGAATCATTTTGTTGCATAATATGTCTCCATCCATCCTCTAGCTTGAAAATACCTTCTTCCCAAAATTGAGGTGTTTTTATGGCAAAGAATTCATCAAGGTATCGTTTTATGTCATCCAAAGAATTGAAAATTTTACCATTAAAACTATTCTGCAAAGACCTGAATAGGTGGAAATCTGAAGGGGCAATATCTGGTGAGTATGGAGACTGAGGTAACACATCCCAGCCGAATTGCAGCAATTTTTGTCTGGTTCGCAAAGAAGCGTGTGGTCTTGCATTAACATGTTGAAACACAACACCTTTCCTGTTGGCCAATTCTGAACGTTTTTCTTGAATTGCTGCTTTTAACTCATCCAGTTGTGAGCAGTATTTTTCAGAATTAATTGTCTGGTTACTTGGGAGAATCTCATAGTACAAAATTCCCTTCCAATCCCACCAGACATAAAGCATATTTTTTTTTAGGGTGAAGATCCGCTTTTGGGATGGCTAAGGGTGGCTCATGTCGCTTACTCCAGGATCGCTTTCTCTGAACATATTGGTAGATAATCTACTTCTCATCCCCGGTCACAATTTGCTTTAAAAAAGGCACAGTTTCATTCCGTTTATTAAGCATGTCACAGATGGAAACGCGATCCAAAAGATTCCTCTCACTCAACTCATGTGGCACCAAAACATCGTGGCAATTTGTGAACCCAAGCTTGACCAGGTGCTCATGAACGGCAGATTTTGATAGGTTGAGGCTTTCAGCCAATTCTTGGGTTGTGGAATGTGGGTTATTCTCAATTAATGACTTGATTTGGTCGTCATCTGTGGTGGATGGTCTGCCTGATCGTTCTTTATCAATAAGGCTACAATTTCCAGCTCGAAACTTCGCCAACCATTTCCGTACAGTTCTTTCAGATACAGAATCATTACCGTAAACTGCGCATATTTCTTTGGTTGCTTGTGAGGCATTTTTCCCTTTATGAAAAAAGAAAAGCATTAAGTGCCGAAAATGAATCTTTTTATCTTCCATTTTAAAGGGTTACAGAATAAACACAAGTTATAGGATCGTCAACCTTCTTCTATGAAAAGATAGTTTAAACTGTTCTCTAAATGGAAGTGTAATCAAATCCTATTCTCTGGACTCAAACATGTTCTAAAATAAGACGAAAGATGAACTACTAAAAACCGGCACGAACTTTCTGGACAGCCTGATATTAGTAAATAAACACTTGAACCACAACAAAAATATAGAAAAGCACCTTTCTTCCCCTTTTTCCAGAGCTTAAAGGGGGCAGTTTTTAAACATGTAGCGTCAGGTTTCCCTGCGCGCCATCATTCAATTGATAGACGCACGAATGCCGCCATTCAACACAACAGTAGGAAGATCATTTCTATTTGGACTCAAGACTTCTTGAAGGCACGAAAATGTTAGATAAATCACTGTGACTCATACACATAATAATTTTCACGCTTGCCATCTGCTCTAAAATTTGCGTGCCTACGTCCTATTACCTCCGTACAATATGACCACTTGATTTCCTCCATTAACATCGGCCTGACAAGCAATCCCCGCGCTACATTCTACTTTAACCTACCCTCACCTTACGTACTTGCTATTTCTCACATGAAAACCATCTTCAGATGAAAATTTGTACACCAAACTGTCTGCATCTGCTGGTACAGATAGCAAAGAGGAAGTTCAGGAAGTGCTTCGAGCAGACTGTCTCTTTTACAAGCAGCAATTCTGCAGTTGCCACTAAAACTTATCGAAATAAAGCTAGTAAAGGAACTCAAACCTGAAGTGTTTCCGAGTTGGTTGCTTTCTATTTGCAAGACAAAAGACAGCCAGAAGGACGAAACTTGGCCGCCCAAGTTTGTCACTCAAACTTGTTTATAGGCGAAGTCAGGAACAGAGGGGTTTAGTGTCAGAAAAACGGCTCCCGGAAGACCAGTTTCAACACCAAAAGTGTATGACAAATGACATCTCTTTCATTACTCGTTATGATTGATGTTTTGTGCAAATCCCTTGGAATTAGTCATTTGATGACATAGTGATCAGGAGTCTTGCCGCTTGCAGCAGAGCGCTACAGCAGGCCGGGACTTGGAGACCAACGCTAGCGTTTGGAACAAAAGTCCAGGGCTGATATAACCGACACTGGAAGTGGACTCTTTTCATTTTGCATCTTAGTAAACTATATTGTCACATACATTGGTCTAGAACTTATTTTCTAGTAGGATACCCTCAAAAAACTGCGCACTCTTAAGGAAAACGCTCTGAGTTCATACTAACACTTCAGGGTGAACACGTTAATCACGTATTAGTTTACCGCAGTAATTCATGTTGCTATGTTACTGAACCAATATGATCAATACGTTTCCATAAATAATGCTCAAGTACGAAGAGGAGAGGGTCTTCTGTGCTTATATGAATAAAAATTTTATTTCATAAATGGAACAGAATTGAATATTAAAGTAGGAAATGAAATGAGACTTGGAGCACTCTGATTAAGAAACTTAGAGTAAATGAAAGCATTTAATTGAATCGACTTCAGCGTCCTAAGAAGCTTAGACGATTGTACAATCTTTTACTATAAGTCTTGACTAAAGCAACCTTGCAACCGAGATTTTTAATACTCATTGTCCAACCTTAACTTAAACGGCTCACACTTGTACCGTATCGAGGTTAAAAATATTTATTTTGAAACACCCGTCAATTTGAACAATAAAGGAAATTGCTTCTCTTGCTTCGTTTCTAACAGCCTCGATCCATCTTGGAAGCGAACTTTTCCGATTGCCTCATACAAAAGCTTATGTCAATGGATAAAAGTGAAAATTCAAATCTGAAGCCTCAGAATTTCAAACCTCATATAAAACATAGATTGTCCAATTCAAAACATGCTTTCGTAGTCCAGAAAAAAAGTCACCTCTCGCGCTGAAATTTGAGGGAATGCACAATTTCAGGTTTTTTCTGTCGGTAGTTCCACATGTGAATGGAGCTGTCGGCGGTGGCGCTGACGAGAGCACCTTCGTTCACCAGGAACACTAGGAACAGCACCGCCGCCTCGCTCTCGTGTCGCACGTGCGAGTCCACGTCCGGCCGCCCGATGCTGGATGCTTGAGTTAAGGAGGCATGGAGAGATTGCTTTGCAGCACACACTTCATCAATAGCATCATGCAAAAAAAAACTATGCTACACGGGCATCACAATGTTATCACACCTACAGCTGAACTTCATTTCACACACACAATGGAGGCGATCATCAGTGAAACTCGTCAAAGACACATTAGTTCAAGTGACATCACAAGGGTATACATAGAATTTCGGTGATACACTTGGTATCCGCACAGGCCGCTGCAAATGCAAATAAAAGGCGTAAGTATCTGGAAGACAAGGTAAAATGAGAAGCATAAAGAAGCAAAGAAGACACTTGCACACGGGTATCTCCGCAAGCCCCATGAAAAGAAGACGGAGAAGAGGAAAAGAAAAAATAAGACATACCCAACTACAAAATTAAACCTGCAACAAACTCTAGTAACAAACATTGCAGTTTCCACCGTGAACAGCTACGAATACCACAGAGAACTAATTCTCCAAGGAACACTGACGAGAACAGACACTACCTGCCAGTATGCGTCCTTGAGTGGAGACCTCGCAGATCCCACGAGAAGTGCTTAGCCAAGACACGCTGATGGTTCATTTTTTGCAGCGTTGAAGTCCCGTTTCACGAGTTATCCGTGGTTAACAATCAGAGTAAATTTTGTAACGAGACAAGAACTCAAGAGAAGCAGTGAGTTGAGAGCTGCTGTCCAACATACGCTATGTATTATGAGCGCTAGTGGAGCGACTGTTGGTCCACACAGAATGATAGAGCACAAAATATAAAGGCGCTCTCTTGTCGTGATTTCCCGCGGGACAACAACCAGCTCATCGGCGCCCAACAGGGAGTCCTATATACAAGACAATCGCTTTGCAAAGCCAGACAAATCGAATAAATGCTCTCTAAATTCACAAAATAATAGAAAACGAAGAACAATGCGACGCCGCCACCGCTATCAATGAAGCTGATAAGCACTGCGCGTTAATAGAGCTTTCTTCGGAATTGTTCACGCGCAGCAGCTGCTGCTACTCCTACTGGTGGCAATAGCTCAAACATAAAAATAACGTTCAGAGGTAACCTTTTATCGAAAGCACAATCGGGGAACACGGGCACGCGTTAGTGTGAATCTCCCGTAGCGACATGTGAGGTACACACCGGTGTCCAAATTGCCTGAGGTGTTTGATTTAAAAGCAATGTTGACCTTCAATACAGTCAAAAGAGCTCAAAGACGCAGCGGTAGCAGTAGTACAATACGGTAGCAGTAGCACAATAAATCGTGAACTACACAACCATCACACACAGATTATACCGTTAAAATGACACGCCACTGCTTTACACTGGATTTCTGTAAGTACGGTGCATGGCGTAACGCCATACCTGATACAGGAGTTTTTAACCAACCATTACGCCTACAGTCTGCCTGTCTGCACAGCTGGAACTAAATCCTCATCTCGTCCAGCATCGCTCTCACGATACTATTGACATTCCCTCCGAGTATCCCAGTATTGTCGAGATTCCCTCAAACAAGATTTAAGAGCTACATTTTCGTAATCTATAGATAGAACTAATCGAAAAAATTTAGAACATGAAGTAAACTCAAAGTTTTCAGATTGCTCCGCTTGCAAGATGGCTGGTCTGCAGCTATCAACGAAGGAACATTCAAGCATAAATTAAGAAAAATGTTATATGAAGATGGGGTAAATAATCTGCTTGTAGGACTTTGCACGCAGTTGAGGTTCTGATATTCACAGACTAGGACAAACTTTTCAAGTGAGTTACGTAAATCCATCTAGACTAGCAGCTGTCAAGCCAATTGCTTTACTTGCATCATATCAATGAGGTCGCTATTGTTCATAATAAAATTAATATAAGGCTGACAGTACACTTTGAAGCGCTTATGCAAGATCGCTTGATTTATTAATCAAGCGATCGGTCTTTGCACCCGATAGATTTTCAGAATTTTTCACTTAAAAAATCGTAGAGCAAAACCGAGCTTAAAATACTGATTTTATCCATCCTTTCTGACGATATCCTCCGAAAGAAACCATTTCGATTCTGTGTACAGCACACTCTTTGACTGATGGACTGTTGTCACGCACATCAGCATCTCAACTATTTTACTATTCTCAAAAGTCCGCATGTCCATCTTAGTAAGATAGCCATCCATGCGGGCGGACGCTTACAAAAGATATTGTTCCCAGCCCTTTTGCCACCGACCTCGGATCAGTGCTGAGTCAGCGCAAAGATCCACGTATGACACTTTAGCATGAGAATGTGCCTCCAGATACCGTAACAAGAACCTAAAAGTTGTGGTGTCTATGCGTCAAGTTGAAGCATCTTCTGCCACCGGAAAGGCTTTCAACTCACATTCCCGCTCCCGTGTATGAAATGTAGAACGTCTCCACCCCAAGAAAATAAAGGAAGCAGTACTTGAAGTCCGACAGAAATCAAACTTGTCAAACCCAAAATGGGTATCCTGCAATAAGTAATTGACGACAAGCACGTTGGATACAGGTTCTTACTACAAGTTGTGTCACTACTGTTATTTTTTTCTAAAGTTCAAACTTCATTATCAAGTTGATGTTCAGCGTCCCAACTTCAAACAAGCGAGAAGCAGCTACCAGTACGGCAGTGCTCTTCAAAGTCTGGGTCGCAACCCGTGTGACCATTCAAAGGGGATCGCGAAATAGAATAGAAACAATCGAATAAAATGAGGCTATAGGAATGAACCTTCGGGCCTATTCTTGGGTCAGATAATTACTTCGATAATTATTCGGTTGTTTTACCCAAGTCCTATGCCTTATTTCTAGCCGCGTCAACCATGTCGGCAGCGGGATTCGAACCCGGGTCTTTCCGCTCGCAAGCAGATTCGCTCACCAGTCGACCAAGCTGGTGATAGTCGACCAAGCTGTAGGATCATACTTTTGTAATAATGTTATTTCAGAATAAAATGTCATTTTTACGATAAATAATTAATAAATATTGATAAATCAGGTGTTATTGTCATTCTTTAACATGAAACCCATACATAAAATAATAAAAATTTAATGAAAATGCTGAGAATGTTTGTAACGCGTTTTGAACTTGTTCCATCAAATGCCTGGGTATAGAAGTATAGAATTAACATTGTAAAGTTTTACGTCAGGCAACAGTGACTAGAGTAGCACTCAGAAGAATATACAACCTGTAAACACAGAAGATTCACAACCAGCGCAAGAAAATCGTCAATAAGGGTCATAGCGATGTGTCATGTCACAATTTCCTTAATCTTTTCTATTATTAGGCGATAAGTAATTAATAACACGGATACTGGTGTTTATTTTTCAATCTTATTGACAATTTTAAAGCAGCTCTGCGGGTGAACAGGGCTGCCCCTGTTAGGGGAATTCCTCCAGATCTGGAGGGAAACGCTTGTTGTCTGGGGGAGTGGGGCAAACACTCGTAAGAACGAATAAATCAGAGGGAATTTTGCTAGGGATTATTTTCAATACAAAAATTGTTTAACTTGAATAATTTTAAATTACACCTAGACGTATATTCATCGGAATGTAGATGTCATGATACAGAACAGGAAACGTCTTCCGGAAACCCATTATAACAGGAAGGTTATAATGGGTTAACGACAAATAAGAGGCGATTTAACGAAGTTTGAACAAGGATCGAACTCGTTCAGACTTGCTACGAGATTCGCGTCGACACAAACAGTCACGCTCGCAGCTCGAGACTCCTGCCAATGACCGCGTGACAAAGTGTTTCTCACTTCGTTACTTTGCGAATACTTTGTAATTAACATTTCCTTCATTAACTGAAAATCTGCATTAAAAGTGTGGTAGTTATTTTTTGGACTAATTTGTAAATTTAGACATTTGTTCGCGTGTTGTATTTAGCAAAGGAGGCGGTATGCATGGCAGGCCTAGTCCTCATTTTTTATCTGGGTGATTTATTTACCAGTGTTTTTATACTTTTTAGAATGGCATATGCAAATTCAGAGCGTTACGGTCGCTACATTCTTAAGATTTAAATTTCTTTGATGTACTGAAATTGATATGCTATCCTTCGCGCGTCTAACACTCATGATTGCTTAATTCCAAAGAACTATTATTATTTATCTGCACTGTCATAATTTATTGTTGTTGCAGAGGCTATCTGTGTAATATGCTGTTAAGCGATGAGTATTCTTCCAATTTTAATATTTATTTTGCGTTTTAATATGCAAAGCTTTATAGGGATGACCACTAAGTTCGTTTTATTGGTTAATGCTATTCAAATAGAGCTATCATTATTATAGGATTATTATTTTTGTTTTTGAATTGGGATTATGTTTCCTATGAGTGACCAAACCGAATCGCCCTCTAAGAAACGGAAGTTGTATACGCAGTCATTTAGAGGTGAATGGCTCTATGTACCCGAATTGAAAACTTGGCAGAAACGGATAGTAATGATCCCAATTGTGGTTATTGTAAGTGTTGTAATATTTAGTAGAAAAGTTATAACAAATGTATGCTCATAAAGCACAGAAATTCAATGAAACATAAGAGAAATATATATATGAAGTTAAGTCAGATTTTAGTTAATCTATAACATTGTTTTTTTTTAATTTGAGGATTTTTGCTGAATCTAGGGGAATTTTCACTGAAAATCTATGGGAAAGAGAAAACCCTTGGTGGTAGCCCTGGTGCTCAGTATTGCATTAGCTCATTATTGTTATGTCGTTGCTTTCAATTTCCTCCCCGTGTAATACAATGTTAATATAATATTCTTGAATGTATGTAACGTGTCAAGTTTACAATTAGTACTCGATTTTAGTCCTTTTGCTTCAAAAATGTTTTAATTTATTCCTATCGTTGCAACAGATATCATTTGCAAAAGTTTAAGAGCACCTGGGATATTTTCTTATTTTTAGCAGAAAGGGAATGTATTTCAGAAATAAAATAAAATATGACCGGTTCAGTTGTTTATTGTGGTTGTTCAACATCATAGTAATAATATTCATACGAAGAACTCCATTTCAGTACTCTAGTATTACCGCCTGAATTCGCCTCGGCATGCTGGCGATGAGTCCCTGGCAATACTCGTTTGAGAATTCTTGTGTCCATACTACCTTAATCTCAATCTCTAATACCTTTAAACTTAGTGGCTGCTTTTCTGACGCCTTGTTCTTCATAACTGACCACATGTTTTCTATGGGATTTAAATCTGGGCTATTCCCAGGCCATTCAACCACCTGAATATTCTTCTCAGCCAGATATGAGCTCACAATTCGTGCCCTATAGCATGGACCTCCATCATGCATGAAAATAGAACACCGGTGGACTGTCATGTGCACATTTAACTTCTCTCTAAGTAGTGCTAAGTACTTTTCACCATTCATTGTAATTTTTTGAGGTAAAAAGTACAGTCCAGCTGTCCCATTAGTACTAAATGCTCCCCATATCATCATCACACTAGGCGGATGCTTCATGGTAGGAATCGTGTATTTTTCATCAAATCTCTTACCTACTGGCCTCTGCACATATTGATGTGATGTGAACTGCTAGGAGCTACTTTCGTCTGAAAACATCACTTTGTTCCAATCTGCAACCGTCCATGTTTGATGCCTTCGAGCAAAATCCAATCTCCTTTTTCATGGCTGGAGTCAGTTTTGTTTTTTTGGCTGGTATTCGGCTTTTTAAGTTGAATTCTTTGCTCAAACGACGTGAAAGTGCTGACACTTCCCTTGCATCCTTTTCGCATCAAATTAACCTGATTTTTTTATGCAGGACCTAGTGGATCTTGAAACAGTCGACTTCATCATGGCGTCATCACTCGTGGACCTTTTCCTTGGGCGCCCAGTTCTCTTCTTGTCCGAAAAAATCCCAAATTTTGCAAAATTACTGATGGAGGTGTGAAGAGCTGTCTTGCTACAGCACATCTTTACGGCAATCTTGCGCTTAGAATGGCCTTCTTCGTGTAATGTCACTATTTTAGCCCTTTGAACATCAGAAAAAGAAGTTTTTTGCCCATTTTTGAAGAATATCAGTGAAAGCTAACATGCACGCACAACCCTATCCTGCACGTGTCAATAGGCAACTCGTTGATACACGCACTCGCTAGACCCAGTGGGGCATGACACGTACCAAACTTGTATCGTACGCGTTCATATCACGTCAAGAAAACGATAATAATTGAATTAAGTGAAATATCAGAAATGGTCTTAAACTCTTGCAAATGACTGTATAAAAAAATAAGTGAGTTCGACACTACAGTTGTATTAGGAGTTTACAACAATATTTGGGTTGATGAAAAAAAGTGAAATTAAATATTTTAAATTTTATCCAGTGCAGAGCTTATTTGCATATAAATTACAATTCTACATGAATTTACAAGTCGAATTTATGTTTAACACTTTTCGAGAAATCTACCAATGGATAAATGGTTAATACATCAGAATAAGACCTTAGGTCATTTGAATGATGCCGGTTCCATTGCAACTGGTGAGACAAGTGTTAATGTGGAAACAAAAAAGAGCAAGCGTTCTCATGGGAAAATATGAAAAGCTGCAAGATTTCATATTCGAGTTTATGGTTTTCAAAACTTTGCTGAAAAAAAAACAAGATCAAACATTAATGAGTTGTTCCTTAAATTATTTAAGTTTTTATTCTTAATACCGTTAATGTACACAATTCTTATTTTTTGAATACACCTTACATATTACTTTTTACAACTGTTCAATGAGTATTTTGTACAGTAGACCCGATTTCTTTATAAACATCAAATTTTCCTGCTAGATTTATATTTTATTCTTCATTTTGTTAAAGTTAAAGGGGTCGTACAAAAGTAAAATAGGGGTCGCCGGATAAAAGTTTGAAGACCACTGCAGTACGCAATACCCGTCCCAGATTGAACGCCGTTGCAAGGCGCTGCACTAACAATTGCGTATCGGTCACATGTCGATATAGAGGCGTCAAAAGTACAGTGTCTTTGCCTGCATCAGCAGCGACGGTGCGCGCTTGCAACCTCGAGGACAGAGCCAAGTTAGTTTCATTTCCTTGGAACATATTTGAGTCCAAATGTCAAATAATAGTTCGAAGCCAAAGTTCTTCAGAGTACGATTTTCTCAAGATACGATAATTAGAAGGCGGAATTTATTTAGCAAGCCTGATATTACTAGGTTGGTACAAAGCTAGAGCAGTAACGACACCAGCGAGAGAAGAGCACGAAGGGCACCAGACGGACAGCGCACATGACAAGGACAGGAGAGAGACAGGCTGTGTTTACCCTCGGCTGCACGGCCAATATTGGCCATAACAAGCGCAATATAGATTACGGGGCACTGGAGCTGCGCTAGCCTCATGAGTTCGGCCGAGCAGCAAATCAAGTTACTAAAGCGAGGCTCAAAGCTCCGAAAACAACTGAATAGCATCATTTCAGCTGCACACACGCTCATCAATCGAACATTTTGCTACTTCTGTTGTAATGAATCTACGACATCAGTTGCTTAACAAGTGTAAACATTCGTCAACATAGCACAACCTTCACATTGGTAACTCAATAGTTAACTAGTTCTGGACTTAACGAGACAGTTGTCGAAATGATAACGCAAATGAAGAGTAGCAAGGGATTAGGAGGGCACCTAGAAAAAAAAACAGGCCATGATGTTCTTATCAGTGTTCTCGTCGGCCAGCCAGGTACATAATGGACTTACTCCGTCAATGCATGATAACGAAACTTGAGAGACTGGACTAAGAATAAAGAAATTTCAGGTTCTCAGCCTCTGTCCTCTCCGGCGAGTTTAGCACGAGAGAACAAGTATTTACCACAAAAGCTACGAAAATAATCAATTCCCAATGAAAAGCGGGATAACAGTATAAACAAACGCTGGCGTTGAGGTTCTTTACGACAGCCTACACAATTAACTGAAGAGGGAAAACCATCAGTCGCCAAATGAACAATACTAATAAGATACGTTTTTATTTTTATTATTGACACTTGAAACTGTCGAACTAAAATTACGTCCAGCATTACCTTGTAAAAAGCCCAGGTCTGACTCATAGTAGAGCAACATTGCAAGCACGTTCAGATTTCCAGCCTTTATTTACACTTGCATCTTTGTAGCCTGCTACCAAGCGCCCAGGATGGCGAGCAACACATGAGGTCATGTGGCGGCCACAATTTCTTGGTGCTGGGCAAGAGGTTCCTGCACTGTGCCAAGGTTCGCTGCCCGGAGACAGAAGCAACAAAAGGACGGCGGCACTTAAGCAAATGAGGAGCCGTCACCGCCTAGCCCACGAGTGATGTCACCAATTAATCTGGACTGAGGGGGGCTTTCTTCCCTCCCCACTGGGTACGAGATGTAGGAAACGCTGGCCAGCAGCGTACTTCACTGGAAGCAAGGAAACAACACCAATGCGAAACATTTGCTGTGAATCCCTCACTTGTGGTAATGAGCAGTGGGAGCAGAGAGTGGCCTACAGAATATGATTGTGCTGCTCACACCACATACGCCAACTATTGAAACTCGAGCCACACTATATTGCATTTCAGGTGGAGTTACTGCTGCACACAAACAGTGCTGTAACAGTGCATGTTGCTGTCTTAATACTGTAGAAAAAAGGGAGACTATACCGTGCACTTTAGTCTCCCAGGGATAATAGAGATAAATACAACTTACCAAATAATTTAACATATGTTGACCACATAAAACGTGTACTGGGTGGGCGCCTTTCCAGGTGCGAAAATGTCGGCAGCACTGCTATGCTAGCAGCACTGATATACTGAAAATATAAAAAACTTTGATCGCTACAATTGTTTTTAAAAGATACCTTACTTATATCCCACCCTCTATACGACCGAAGTCTTGCCGATGAACGTACCACTTACAAAGAGAAGTACCATATAAAAATACACGATATAAAAACAAAATAACATGGAATAACCTAGAGCTTTGTGCCACACGAACACAATTAGTGATGTCCACCAACGAGAACAATGACGTGTTTATTGAGTTTCATATTTCAGAACAGCGTCAATTCAAGATCGTCGGATCTACTGTTGCAGAGCAAAAAATACACGAAAATTTTTCCAAGTCAATTGGCCAGAACAATGGTAGAGCGTTAGTTGTCGCATCCCTGACTCGAGTCGTGTTTTGTGAGGCTAAGAAAGACCCCCGTTACGCTCAGACAAAGCGTAGCTTAACTTCTAGCAATTGGCGAGACAGTAGGAGCGGGTCAGAATTGAGCCGGCGGTGATGGGAGAGAAATATCATGACCGTAGCACAGATACAAAGGGCCGCCAATTTGCCGCGCCAAACCGAAGTGATAACTGAATAATTCATGGGTGCTGACAACGCAGCAGGCGCTTCTGCTGCTACTGACGGTGGTAACAGTTATACTAGGAGCTAAAACACGGAAGGACGATCACGAGACTATAAGAGACACCATACCATCCGCAACATTTACGAGTTGTTTTGTCAAGAACTTGACAGGTCAGAAAATCTAACGAGTGTGCTAGAAGTGCAGACACAACACGGGCTTGCAGCTGCGTAGCAGCACCTACTGAGCAAAAAGACCAACACTAACGTTGTCATTCGCCAGCCCTTCACCAAATGCAACCTAATTTGCGGGCATTTGTCCCGATACCGACACCGCTCCTCTGAGACTCTGGAACTCCAATTGGATGAGAGGAATACGAGAAGGGCAGGCGCCACATACCACTACGGACCATTGCACATGCTCAATTTCAACCATTTGGTGTTGTAAAACACACACAATAACTGGTTTTTATTCATCATTTTTGAGTGGTTTTTAATGAATAAACTATTTTGTTGAAAGCTCTCGTTTTTTAATGAAGCCACACACGTGGCAAGCAGCAAATCACACATGAGAGAAAGGTGGAAATGTGGAGCAAAACGACCAACTGCTCGAACAAGCCACAACTAAGGCGTGTAGCAATTCTATCCTCCAAAAGCACCCCAAATGTGGCACGCAACTATACATCATATATACCACATAGCCACAAATGTGGTATGCAGCAATGGTCTTAGACACCCAGCAACTATGCTGAAACTCAAGTTTGGGCAGCCTTCAGGACTCGAGTTCACCAATTGCGTCTTGTTCATTTAACTATCAAATCCTTGAATTTAGCAATAACCCCCTTTCGTGAGCATCATAGCACAATTTTTCATTGCAAGAACAACTGGGAGTTCTTGTTTCAAACACAGTGGCTCCAGCTGACAACCCCGCTACTTGACGGTTAGATGCTCCGTGTCTCGCAACCCTAGAAAGCCCTCGTATGACCGCACCAGTACATTAATAATGTAATAAATGTTACCCATACATCCGCCAGCAAAAGAGCAATGGTGAAAGCCATGCTGTGAAGTATACTGTGATGTACTACACATTCACCCGTGGTAAGGTAACCAACAAATAAACAACGAAATTATAAAAATTGCAATTCTAATAGAAATTACAGAGGCGCAGTATGTTGCCTGAGAGATCAACTCGTGTGAACGTAGGTTGGGTTCGATTTCTCAAGCCAGCTGAAAGACTTATAGATGGAAACCAGGTTGTACAAGCCAGCACTTCTGTCACTTCAACGTCATAACAAAACGCTTCGAGAGCGAAAACACTAAGAAGTCTTTCAGGTAAATGATACCCTTCTCTGTAAAACGCGTACACTCATGTAAAAGGAACAATGCAAGGACACATTCAGAAATTTCAGTTGTGAAAGCAGAAGCAAAGCTACAAAGTAAAACTTTAACTCGACACTAGTATTTCAAAGACGCAAAAATGACTAGGGAATATGTAGCGTTGCTTGCACGATACTTTAGCTACCGCATACGATTTGAAAGAATATGATATAAATAACCACGGGACTCTCCGCACATTCACCCCAGTCGATTATGCAACGTGCGTAACTAGGAAACACATCTCCCTCTCCCGACAATTCTGATTCCCAAAAATCTGCTAGGGACATACGTCTCAACATATACAACACTATTAAAAGAAAAATCAGAAACATTTAGGAAAGCATACAGACATTGCAAGCCTGACAAACTTCACAATCAAGTTCAAAACATTGAGATGCGGCGGTGTAGTTGAGCTGAAGAATTTAGAGCAGCACGATGTCGGACAAGTTCGGTCTCATCAAAATTAGGCAAGCAAATACTCGGACGGGCCATCATTCGATAATGCTGACAAGCACAGCACACCAAACGAACATAAATATTGAAACATGGACAGATCGCAGAGAATATTGATGAGCTCAGCAACAGCTACTCTTCAAAACTGGGGAGGGAGGAGAATGCAACATAGTGCGGACAACGATAGAGGTCTTGGTGGGAATAGGCGAGTCGCATGTGCATTATACGGTCTGGTTATCATCGCAATGGAAATAAAAAAGAAAACAACTTTGGTAAATCAACCTCAGTATACCTCAAGTATTTGTCATTTTAAATGTTCGTGTTTCATAAAACTCTGAAAATAAATACATCCAGTTGCATATTCAAGCACTGCAGTATCAGTTCCGCACCATTCACTCCAGAGAAGGCCATGATTCCTGCGTTGCAGTTACAAAGCATACCATGCTGATTCAGGACCTGAATGGTATTATAACATACAGAAACTAGATAATAAAAATGATTAAACTCATAAACGGAATGCATCTCGAACTGCTGGAACCTTGTCAACGCTTTACAGAGTCTTTGAAGGCTCTCGAGTTTCTGTGACGGAGACACGCGTCATAGAACTAACTAATACAGCCAAACGGCACCGTAAACTTCAAAGCTGCAGATTACAGTTCGATGTCGATATTAAAACCACTAAAACTCAGTTCACATAAATATCAGAAAACTATACCGGCAAACTGAGCGCTCCAAACTTCCGCCTTCAAGACAACCTAGTATACAATGAAGCAGAGGAGGCATATAAGGCACTAACAGATGCAATTTCCTTGAAGCATCATTCTTACCGTAAGAGAAAAAACGAGGAGAGTACAAGGAAACCAAGTCTCATTAGCAATAGTTATCAACCCTAATCGCAAATGTTACTTGCTTTTGTATGTCAGTTCGTACGGTACCGCTCGATGCTGTTCACTCGAACACAATTGTCAACGAAAGAAACGTTTTAGGATTGCACTCCATAGAGCAGAGTCGGTCGCCTACACATCGTAATCGCATCAGCCTACGCAGGTCTTATAATGATCTTGTGAACAAAACAGACCGTGTTTTGTTGTTGTGTACCGTGATGAACCACTTGATATAATACATGATGCTTCAACTGAAGAATTGGAACCCATCGATGACAGCAGCTTTTGCAACACTATAATACAATCGCCGTAGTAAAATTTCCCCCACCAGTACGAGAGGTACCCGCCGGACATAAATGGACGAGTTACTTACTCATTAAAATAAAGTTTTGGAACCGTTCATCACTGACGACAGGGACTCCTTCCGACGCTTACAGAGGCTGCCCGAAAACCGACCGTCTTTGACCGCACCACGAAGGGAGAGTAGAATAAAATGGTCTCATTTGATAGCCAATGAAACAAAGTTTAGAATAGAATAGAATGCAATATAGGAACGAACTTTCTGGCCCATTCTTGGGTCGGATAATTACTTCGATAATTATTCGGTTGTTTACCCGAGTCCCATGCCGTATTTCTAGCCGCGTCAACCATGTCGGCAGCGGGATTCGAACCCGGGTCTTCCCGCTCGCAAGCAGATTCGCTCACCAGTCGACCAAGCTGGTGGTTTACAGTGGTAAACAGTGGTAAAGCGTTTTTATGAAAATTTTCGGAATGATTAGCCCCATCCATGTATTTATTTTGGGGAAATAGCTCGGGCTCGAATTACATGCAGATAATACGTTTGATGTTTTAAAACGTTTTTAAAACACGAACACTGTTCTGCCAAAATACAAACACGCAAAATAAATTTCAAATTTAGGCAGTAACAAAAGTAAATGATACGCCATCCTTTGGGAGTACCGATTTTCTTCTTCACTCTAATAAAGAAAAAACATAACGCGGAATATTAAAGGAATCAAGATAAAAAGGAACACGTCTAGGGCATAACCAAGCATCGCTACTGCACGTCCTAGATTCTCGCTCGGACGGGGGAAAATTCCATGGGGAAGTCGCTGGGTCTCAAGTGAAGCTGGGTCTCTTGACTGTCTTGTGCTACTTTAAAACTTACTTACCATGGGAAATTGAGGCCAAAATGAAAGAGGCAGAAAATTATACGACACTCATGAAAGGCGTCTACAAGAAACACGCCAAAGAACCACGGATGTACATAATGCCAAAACTGCATCCTGTAGCAGGAGCTGCCTCGCTTGGTTTAGGCTTCACCCCAGCCTCTTGATGTCCCAAATTAGAATTTGCTTTTGAGGCCGACCAGATGATGTTTTTATAGAAAACCTGTCCCGAGCTGCCTTTGAAGCGCTCACGAGACCAGGAGCTCAGAGAGCTCGAGGCGTCGTCAACAGCCCACAAGCTCCAAATGTGCTTGTTCAACTTTGGTGAGAGCAAGAGATTGGCAATTCACATTAAAACAAAATTTTAATTTACGTCGTGAAAACACTACAGTGTGAGGCCAAATGGTCTAACATATTTGTTCATAGAATATAAACAAAAAAGACATATATACCCATAGTTCGAGAATAACAACCTATTTTTCGTTTTACACTTTTAATTAACCTACTGGTGTTTCAGATCATTTTGGAGCATCCTATAGGACGTATAAAAATAGAGATGACTCCTGTTGGACTCGTAACAAAGACAGCATTCGTGTCATACCTGTCTATCTCTAAATAAACAAATAACTATTTACTACGGTCATGATGAAGCAATACAATAAATCATATTCCTTACACGAATGAATGTCAACCAACTTTGAATAAATGAAATTAGGATCAGAACGCAAAGAATGACAAGGAAATAAGTGCGGAGAGCTCCATGCAACCTACACAACACTCGATATCACAAAGTGCAAGGGATATCAGGAGGAACAAAAGAGTGTCTGAATATAATTCTAGAAGTCTTCACTCAAAGGACACAGCAAGGATCTAAGCGTCCAGTGGCGCGCCTGATTCAGCCAATAGCTCCACCATCTCGAAGAAAGAACTGGACGGCGAGCAGCAAGACAAAATAGCTATACAGTCGAGCAAGATATCAATACATTCGCAACTTACATGAAAGAACGAAAAGAATAAAAAAGAACTTAAAAGCAAGGGAACTGCACAAAATACACCCACCACTAACTAACGGAAGTATTTTAGATATACCCAGCTGGCGGCAGGAGAAGAATGCCAACTCCTCGAATTATATAGAAGACTTCAACTCAAATGTAGCGACACACAAGTCCTCAAAAAGATTCGACAACAAACATAGTTTTGTAATTCTCTCAAGTTCAACGCTCCGTGCGACAGGACTCAAGCACTTAAACCGTTGCCCACGGATGTTCAAATTAGCCGTTTAAATAATGCACCTGGTGGTACACGCATGTGCCAGCATGCAGTCAACGTGTTAAGACAAAAACAAGGCAAAATAGGATTTGAAGATAGAAATATAGAGTATGAACAAAATTTTAACCCTTTCGGTACTGACGGCATCTCTGGTAGCCGCAGTCATTTTTTGCCTATTAAGATGCAGAGCAACACGTCTGTCTGTGCAAACGCTGGTAGGGCAGTGCAAGCTACAGTTTGATCAGGACAATGCAGTGACCGTAAAACATCACAAAGCATCTTTTTTTAAATTTGATGTTAAATATGCTGAAAAGGTTCTGATATTTGCATCATGGTACCGAAAGGGTTAATTTCAATTACGCTAACGAGAGAAAAAGTCGAATGCTTGAAATTAAGTGCATAATAAAGGTTCAAAACAACATATGAAGATAATCAGCGACCATAAAATTAAGCAATTTTTAATTTCAAGTAAAAAGGGAATTTCGCTTTTCCAATGAAAAGAAGGCAAGAAACAGGAGAAACAGAAAAGGCTCTGACACAGCACGTCACTAGCAGCGTCACAGCAGGCGTGCAGCCCCGCAAATAAAATGCTGGCCAATTTTCTCGGTTCGCTACTTCAGTTGAAATGAACGGGAAAGGAATTATTTCCTGCCGAGTATGAAGAGGGAACTTTTCAGCTGGGGATGATGAAGTTGAGCCACGAACTAAATACATATATCGCCAAAATTACTTTTTCTCTCAAATTAAAATGAAATTAAAAACTGTGTTTTCAGTTCGAATAAAAAACATTACGATCGGTAATTCGTAAATTTTGCTGTAGAGAATAATAGAAAAAAAGACAATAAGAAAAAAAAATTAAGATCACATCTCCGTAAGCGGAAGACAACAAAAACAAAATTAAAATTAAACTAAATTTCAATCATGTACCACTAATATATGAACTGATATAAATGCTATATGCTGTATGTGGGAACCTTTATCGAATAAAGTGGAAAAAGATCAAATCGCAATCACAGATAGAAAACAAAATTGTAATCTTTTAAAACGTGAGCTTCGCTGAGCTAAAAAAGTTCCAATTTGTACTTGAAATGTACGAGGCTTTATAAGAACTTCTGATACAATTACGGCAGATGCACAAGGCAGGAACAGAGCTCGGTGAACCACGCAAAGACGTCCATAGAGCAAGTTTGTGTGGGTTGTCAGATGGCATCCACACAGTGTGCTCCGGCATTGTTACCTGACACAAATTCTCGCCCTACTTGAAGGTTTCAAAGAATTTTGCTTTATTCCCACATTTATGCAGGACACTCAATACGTGAGCAAAAACCACAATAAAAGGTGCAACGAAGCACAAAGACAACTTGAGGTAAGAATGCAGATGTTCCTGCTGAAGAATTAACAGAGAATGGCATAGACGGCAGTAAGGCAAGATATGAACGCCACATTTTGCGAAAGTTCAGATGCGAGCGTTCACCAAGCACCGCACCAAACTCCCTCTTTTGAGCAGGGCAGTTCGACGCCCAACTTTGAGCAGAACATTGATAGGAACTTCAGCAGCAGCACCAGCCTATGCAAATGAGACCAATTGAAAGGCTGCCTGCAGTCTGCTTCCTTTCCTGATTATTGCTTTACTCAAACTCTGAGACTGCAGTACTTCTAAATGATGGTTGCATCCATCTTTTGCATATAAAGATCGCTGTCAAATAATTGGGATTGTTTTATTTTGAAAGCTTTTCCAGCTGACATTTTCGCTTGAAACCAGTCGGTGATTATCTCCGACTGTTGCTCTCACTTATTATACTAAATTGTCACTAGTATTTTCGCTCTTATTTAGGATAGAAAAACTGAATATATGAATAAACGTATGTGAAGCTTTAACTTTCACTCACTTTTACGCCCATCACTTTGTTATCTTATATTAACAAGTTCTACTTCAGTAGTGTTAATTCAATTACATTATTTTAATACATTGTATTCCTTACTCTCACCTGATGCACCACCACTATTTCAAATGTATCGCTACTTGTGTAAACCATCAACCACATTGCGACCAACAGCTTTTCACGCTGCCTCAACATTGTTATTCATCCTGTATTCGTATGTGACGATGAGCCCCTTAACTAAAGCACCATCAGCATTTGGAGCAGGTGCACGCCTCCCCAATCGCCAGCATGAAAGGATACAGTCTGATGGAACCGTGTTTCGTGCCAACCGCCAGGAGCTTCTGGATGGGGTCAAACGCCATCGCCGTCGGCTGGTAGGGGAAGCCATGGCGCACTGTCTGCAACACACGAGAGAGACACGTCAGTGATGGGATGCAGTCTAAAATGAGATGCTATAATGGATTTACATGTGTGATCACATACACTCTAATGTAGGTTTAACGTAACTCAACATCCAGGGTTCAATCAGCGAGAAAATGGTCTACTCGACCCGGAGGACCGGCATTTTTTATGTTACCAAAACTGGTAACATTCGACATACCTCTCAGTCACCTACACAATGCTTGAAAACTTCAATTAGTTATAACCCATAAAACCAACATCAAGCAAGCACATTAAACAAAAATTCTTTACGCATGAATCGTTCGAACATTAAATAACTTTACCGGGGTGTCAGATTCTCATAATTAATCCCTTATTTCAGAATTTTCGGAACAGTTGAAACTCAAAAATAATTAAATGACCAACGTACGAGCTTTCTAAGTTATTTGCATTAACTCGGATGCCTTCGCAATGCTTTCAATTGAAGTGCAAGTGTCTGCTGACTGAATGGAGCACGACGAGATGCTGAGAAACGAGGTGTTCGCTTCTGCTCTCCCCGCTCGGCTGCTTCACATTTGCTTGATAGGGGCAGGCAGTGCAAGCGAGACCACCTCAGGCATCCCATCGTCATCCCATAACACGGCATTCGAGAAGGGACAACCGACAAACTTTCCTTGCTCATAGAACTGCTACCTTCCGGGTCGTCAACGATGTCGGGAAGTTCAGAAAGCAGTTCGCACTCCCCTCGAATCAATAATAAAACACGAAGGCTTAGAAAATGAAAAAAATTTAACCGCTTCAATTTCACCATTGAACACAATCAGTGAATTTTCTCCAAAACGTTCAGTTATTACATGATACAATTACTGAGTAGCTAAACTTCAGCAAAAAAAAATTAATCCCTTCAAAGCACCACAAATAAGATGCGTAAATACCTCAAACATGCACGCGGCCCCATGTCCACAGATTTATGTTTATTACAGATTTACGGACATTACTACGCAAAGTTAAGACAAATTTCGAACCTTCTGAATCGAGAGCTAAAATTGTATGATCAACTCAAGGGAGTTTGTCTTTAGAAATACGATCGTGAAGACTCGTACTTCTTAACCCTAATTTGAACACGAGCAGATAATAACACGGAAATTATTAATGCTGGATACACAATGAAACCTCTTATTATTAGCCATAATCCAGAAGACGAGTGCAACCAAAGCTACCGAACCTGTAGTCCCGTATCCATGAGAACCTGGTCGAAGCACTCAAATTGATCCCATCATCAGAATATGGGATGATATTCCTGGACAATTTTGAGCAGTCCTTCACCCTCCCTACCATGGGGAAGGAGGAGTCCTCCTCACTCACGAAATGAGATTGGTGCCGTTCCATGGGTCCAGGAAACATATTTGTGCAGCCGCAGTACAGGCATAACACACAGCATCAGGGGCACTGAAGTCTGCAGCGCACTGTACACACGGCTGAGGCAATTTGTGTAGTGCAACACATCAAGTACATTCTAGTTCATGGATTCTTGTTGCACGGAGTCTGTTAAAGCAACTAAGATGCAGTCCCCCCTTGCACAGTCCAAGAGTTATAAAGATGAGGTACTGTCTTTTTCGATGAAGCTCAAGTAATCGGAGCTGTAGAGCAGCCTTCAAGAAACCAATTGGAATCGTGGCACCAAGATTTCGTCGTGAGATTGACCCCAGGTACTCGAAGACAAGGAGCGACATCAGTGATAGTTTGGGCTGCGATCACTATTACCGTAACAAGTGCATTGTTTCCGCGGAAAAAGAATTAAAATTAAACAAGATCACCGCCACGACATTCTTGCTGCGTCATGGTTGCGTTGAGCTAAAAAATCATTTCAAAAAACACCTGTGGTTATTTCACCATGGCTCGGACACCCTCACAGTAAGCACGGGAGTCGCTGGCATCTAATGTTATCCACTTTACATCTACCGTATTTGACGGCATGTAAGACACGATGACGGCACATAAGACGAAGTACTGAGCGTAAGCTGGGTTAGTGAACATCAGAGAGATTAGCCTAGGCTTACGGGAGGTCTCAAACTTCACCTACAATGATAAAACGCAGAGCGATTTTTTGAGCCAAAATTTTAGAAAAAAGTGCGTCCTACATGCCGTCAAATACGGCAATGCAGAATGGCCTCATTCATCGCCAGACGTGAATCCTCTCGATTATAGCAGCTAGTGGAGAGTAAGGTTTCAGCAACACAACATTAAAATTTGGAAGTACTGAAGTCAAAACTCAAAAAAATGAACCAAAAGCACTCAAAAAGTCATTTGTAACTCGTGCAGGTCATTCTTCAATTGTTTTCAGTTTGTAATGGACGCAGACAATTGAGATATTACATAAAATGTGCTAAATCCCAAGTATCACATACTCAACGACTATTTTTTCCGTTATTGCATTTATATACTGTTTCTTTAATAAACATGGACTCTAGAAATTACAACGTTGACTATTGAATATCCTGTACAAATATGCAATTAAAAATTAGTATTTCTGTTTTAAATACTAAAAACGACAGCAGAACGCTAAGGAATAAATTCCTTTCAGATAAAGTTTTGTGCACAAGATGAGAACTAAGGTTGGTAAGTTAAGCGAGTGACACACAAGCCACTCAAGCAGTGTCCCTTTACGAGCGCCAGGGTGCTGAGAGCAAGAGCGCTTTACATACTGCAGATAAAGCTGTATCAGGAATCTATTATCCCGGTCCACTTGATTAATGTTCTATGGAAAGACAACAGCAGCGGTGTAGTGTGCGTGTTGCACCTATGGTCAACATCATCATGCTTGAGGAATGGATGGGGAGGAGCGTTACCAATACAAAGTCAGTGCTCAACAACAGAGGCCTGGCGAGAAGAAAACACACACACACACTGAGGGAGGGGTGTTAGCGAGGGGTGGTCAGGCCAGCAATAGACATAATTGCAGTAAGTGGGCAGTTGATGCCGACCAGCCACACAACACCGAACGGTAGCACGGATGAGCAGGACCCATTCATCACGGCGACGGGAGGTTGTGGAGGGCCAGGCGTCGCTAGGATTTAGGTGAAGGACAACTTGCCGGTGATGATCATGGAGCTCATGCTGGCAGCGGCGATTAGTGCAAAACATTATGATTGTATAGTCTTACGCAAAGTTTACACTAGGTGCATCAAATCTAGCATCGGTAGATGATGAGACGAGTCTGCTTGACTCAGCATGGCTGCTTGATATCCTGACGGTACATCATGACTCTTAATTTTATGAGAACACCTCGGTGTAACATGTATAAACGCAATACACAAAAACATCGAGATTCCACAAAATAATTAAAGTAAAAAATAACGAGGATCATTGAGGTTAGCCATAAACGTCTATCAGATTTCATTCGGCAAACGATCATTTTGTAACGTCGAAATAGTTCATTACCATTCACGAGCATTTGAATGTACGAAAAAGACCAGCTGGCGAAGGAATAATCTCGGCAGCTGCTGTTGGAAGACCTTATAAAGGGCACCAATATAATGGACGACTAAGCAGGCCAATAACGTAAGGCTCCACCCACCTCTCATTTCAAGGGAATAAGCGTAAAGCCTTCATTATCCTCCAGCAAAGGCGAGCCCTCATGCGGGGGGACAAAGACGCTGGGCTGAGCAGCTCTGCTGCAAGTAGGAAGTATTCAGCAACAGCAGCAAAGCTGCGCCAAGCGCTCCCAGAAAAAAGCATAAAATATTGTTACGGCCGGAGAGCTAAGCTGCACTAATAGAATTATTGGACGGCCCTCCCGGCGTCCCACGCTCTACCAAATTCAGTGTTGATCACCGCGAACACAGAATTGGAGGTACAAGCATAGGCAAAGGTGATGTGGGTGATACAGAGAAAGGGCAGAAATTAAATGGTATGATAAAAAGTAAGAAAACAGTGAAAAAAACGGACTGAAGTGACAAATAATTGAAAAATGGATAGTGATAAAAATCGGGAAAGTAAAAATTGTGTACAAACATGGGAAGAATAAAGATTAGAAATAATAGAGTATGAGAAAACTCGAAAAATAAGCGCCTTAATTGAAATCGAACACTTTGAAAGTGAAAATTAAACATAATTCTCCAAATTAACTTGAAGAATGCAGAGGCAATGTAGTGGCTGGTTGATAAAATACAAGTTCAATGCAGGAAATATGGCGACTCTACTTCTTATGAATTTAGAGACGTCGTAGTATGCGTCTAAGTTTAAATCAACAGCGTAGAACAGGAAAATAATTGTTCCACAACATTGTAAATGAACGGCGAGTTTCATTTTTACTTAAACTATCGTTTGTTCATTAAATTTCAAAAAATATTTGAGCGTCGGCATCAGCATGGACTGGCTTGAAAAACAAACTTTTCAGCTAGTGCTCTGCGTTTACTTCTATGATATTTATTAGGTGCTTTCACCGCACTAAAATATTCGCGAGTCTCTGCAGCAGTTTTAGACCAAAGAAATGTCAGTGCAGTCTGAGGAGCGTGAGCACAAATGTCGAGCTTAGAATAATAAGCGAGTCACATTGTAAGAAGCAAAATAAATAGACGTACTAGAACCGAGCCATTGATGAAAAAGCTTTAGAGAAGACCAGTTCAGAGAGCACGACCATTGAGCACAGAAGTGAAAGATGGCCAAGGTCAAGTAACCTGCATTGTGAGGAAGCTACAGAATGAAAGAAGCGGGCAGTGACACAACAGCAGGACGTCGCAATTAGAGCAGGACGACAGCGGCACAACTTTGCTCATTAGTCTGTAGGCCCGCAGGTACGTGCGTGTTGCTCGCCTCTACGTTTTAACTCAGAAACAACACTGCGCTCCATCATGCGCACAAACCCGCATTTGCGACACCGTAACTTGTTCCCTGGGACGCAACATGTGTTCCTCTGAACCTGATCCCTCTACCACTCTTATAACCCAGTGATGTACCGAGTTTAACTACTGTAACACGTCCTCTTGCCACGATAGTACTCAGCTCTGCGATGCAGTAACGCAAGATTGGGATAGTGAGGCAATAATCAAATGCTCGTTACGAGAATATACTAAATTTATAGCATTAAGGAAAGAGCATACTTTCGGAAGTAAATAAAATGACAGGTTACAAACTAAACCCGTGGAACACGAGTAATAAATGTCTTTCAGGTTAGTTTGTTTTATTTACAGAAATAAGTTAGGCAAACCTAATAGAACAAGAGTGTTGTTATAGGGGCGATCGTGAACAATACATAAACAAAGATATTTCTAACAATGAGTCATTGTGCAAGTTACGTTACCATCTTAGCGCCCAGGGTATAACACGGAAGTTTGTACTCAGGCCAGAATGCGAGAAATTTGCCGTTGTGTTTAGTTGTTCCTTCAGAGATATCATACACATAAAT
This sequence comes from Trinorchestia longiramus, assembly GCA_006783055.1. Lineage (NCBI taxonomy): Eukaryota > Metazoa > Arthropoda > Malacostraca > Amphipoda > Talitridae > Trinorchestia > Trinorchestia longiramus. The sequence continues at coordinate 237,349 of VCRD01000259.1, forward strand.
TGCTGCCCATACCAAAAATATCCAGCTCAACGTCACCTTCAAAAATTACAACTAAATACAGATTTCAAAAAGGAAAGATATTCGAGACAAGCACACCGCAGAAATTCACCTTTACCAAGCAAGACAAAAAAAACTGTAAATGCCCGCAACTCAGAGAACTGAAGGCAAGGCACCGAAAACGATAGTTGCATTAAGACGTTTCCTGCGATTGCCTAGCCGCTGCAAATCTTTACTTTGTGCACATAGTCCCTAGAAAGCTTTGAAAAAATTACAGAACCTAACCTGAGTGACGCACCGGTGGGTCACTTCGCAGGAAATGTGTTAACAAGTGATGCTGCTTCAACAATTGAATTCGAGCGCTCTGAACGGTGAACCAGGAACTGCACGAACGAAGTTACTGCTACTACGTTTCAACTTTTGGGTTTACAGTACATGGGAATAGCTAGTGATAATCCCGTGAGATCTGCGTGTACAGTGATGGGAAGAAGAACGTTGGGTTTGGCATAAGGAATCCTGCATCTTGGCAATCTGAGTAATGGAAAAAGATGAACAATACAGATACTGCGAATGAAATATCTGAAAAAACAGACAAAAATAATTCGTCATATATTTATCTAACAAAAGGTTTCGTCTTTAAGAAAAGCCGACATCAGATATTATAGTTGATCCAACTATGTAAAACAATTAAACGATAATAATCGAAGATATGCTACACCTTTTGCAACTGCAAGATAAATGACTGGAAATTGTAGCAAAATTTTAGAACAAAAAGACCTTCCGTAATATACGAGAATGATTATGATTTCGTCTGTGTTTCAATCTTGCGTGAACTCCCAGAGTAGATATTGCCCCAGTGAGTTTGCTAAGAACTCTTGAAGTATGACGTCGCAACTAAACAAATTGCGTCGGCCTCAACGAAGTCGAAGCAGAAGTGGAAGAACTCCAAGGAAATACTAAGAACAGAAATGGAAGAACTTCATACTCGTATCATGAAATCTACCGACATTAATCCCGAATCATAACTTAACACGTTGACTCCGATTGCCTGACTGGGGTAAATCTTCACTTTGTACGCATAGTCACTAGAAAGATCTGAAAAAATTACAGAACCTAACCTAAGTGGTACACATACGTACCACTTCGGAGTCAACGTATTAAAATACGCTACAAAACGTTATATAGTTGTGGTTGACAATAAAAAATGAATTCAAATTACACAACAGTAAAAGACAAATATTGAATTGTTTAGGACGATCACAAGTCTAGAGGTACCCGCAGAGCTCGTGTGACAAGATACACTACAGTTATCTCTCGGTTTTGTCTCATAATGCCTCGCCAGTTACTGTGGGAGTATTGTCGAGAAAAAGGGCCTATAACACCAGCACACTACTTACATTCCTATCAAATCATTAAAATGAGTCTTCATGTTGTACACTGCAACAGCTGGTAAAGGAAAATGCACAGTACTCCTCCCCTTTGTGCTGTCGCACCAGAGCACGGAGCGGGCGCGCCCAACCAAGGCGGCAGACTTGAGCCACAACGAACAGAATGCATTTCTTGCGCATGTCACGATGCAGACCCGCAGCAAGTTGATGGCTCTCTGGAGGTCTGCGCAGTAACGGGGCAAACGTCAGCTGTGCAGAATTGAGGCACAGCTGCAGCGTCAGAGAACACTGGTTGGTCAGTAGCTAAAAGTATGTTCAGTTCTGCTCATCCTTCACATCACAAATAGTACAACATGCACGTTTTGAACGCTCGCCAGTCTCAGAATTCACTTACATGAAATTTTTATCCAATCATATGTCACTTAAATGCTGGAATTTCCCCTGGGATGGTCTTCAAATCTCGACTACTCCTGTGTCGTCGCTATCAAGCAAGCACAGCAGCAACATGAAGGAGGCGGACCCCATGTCAGGCTTGCAAACGCTTTGAAAGGAAAAATATTATTACTTGTACACTTTTAGAAATGTTTTAACTCCACGGTTTGATATCCTTTCAAAAGTAGGAACCTTAATCTTTATCATTTCGAATGAAACTGGAAAAGCAATATAGTATAACGTCTATGTAGTAAATGAGCCCATAACACATCAACCGTCAGCAGGTTATAAAGCGACGCTGGTCTCATTAAGACTGCAATTATAGTAAGGAGATTCAATCGAAAAAATAAGCCCATACGTATAATTTTACAATCAAGTAAAATTTATACTGCGTGAGTCAGCAATTAATTAAAACGAATGTAATCAATAAAACAGGTCCACTGTCACGGTGGCTCCCCGAGCACCCAAGGAAAGCACCACTGTTTATCAAGTATCAGTGCTGTTTTCATTCCCTACGAAAATATATCAAATACAAAAATAGAGGATTTAACTACAAAATAGAGAAGCTATGTGAAACGAAGAGCACTCCTGGTAAACCACAGCATTGCTGGTAATTAAACGCCAGGAACTGCTCTTTGACAGGGTTGAAGAGAAAACTCTACGGATAATAATATCAGGATTTTACTATACAAAATAAACACATCTACAAAGGAAGCATCAGATTTAGCTTCAAACGGCGTTCTAATTCGTATTCATTATTTCCAGTGCTAGTCGCAGCACTCAGGCAAAATTTTGTTAAGAATGGTTAACGAAATTTTCAAAAAGAACTGAAAATGTAAAAATTGTGGCGAAATAACTGGATTCGAAGAGAAAGAGTGGCGCGGCACCTGAGCTCGGGATATGAAGTTCCTAATTAGTTGTAACATTGTGCTTAAGCAACCGCGTAGCTCTTGCAATGATGTTTACTTGTCTCAGAAGAGAATACGCGGAGTGGAATATGCCAAAACATACCCTAAATCACAAATTAAAATCCAGCACAAGGCTGAACGGAGGAAAACATGCCTAACTCTCCCATGAACAGCAGCTATCGATGGTCTCCCAAAAATGAAGGAACAAGATAAAAAATAAAAAATTACGAGACTCAGCGGCTTCATCAAGAGTCAGCAACAAAAATGAAGAGAGCAAGCCTAAAATGCGGGGCTGCCGAGAGTATGCAAGCTGCCCATCAACATCCATCCTTAGGCTCACTAATGGCATTTTTGAGCGCGGCTTACGAGCGTCTAACGCAGGGCTGCAGGAATTCCATCTAAAGACAGGTGTAGCACACGCCCTACCTCGAGTCCTGAACACACACTTCAACGCCTCAGCTCTTTCCGAGCGTTGAAACAAAGGCGACACTTGAACGTTCCCAGGATGTAAAATGCGCTTTAGCCACTAGTAGGGCTCCTTGAGACAGCAGCTGGCGAGCTAATTGTGCTTATCGCCTGTCTGCCAGTTCCTAGGATAGACAAGCACACGCAGTAACGTGCTCCGCATTAAACATGCCTATCAAACGAGCAAGCTAATGATCATGTTTTGCCCCCCCCCACATCAATATCTCGAAATGAATTCACAAGCAAAAATTTCTAGAGTAAGCAAAAGAAAGCAACACTAGCAGCCTAACTGATTAATGTTATACCTATCTACAGTGCTGTCCAAAATTAGGGAACAAATATTTTAAAGTTCCAAATCTTCAAAACATGTGAATTAATTTTTCTGAGGCTTCCATTGTACGTAGACACACAGTATTAGAACTATTTTTTCTAATTTGCATGTATGGTAGTAATACTGCCAAAGTTATTCAACATTTCATACTATTTTGAGTGTCTAAAATTAAGGAACAAAACTTTTTTTACCTAAACGTGATTACAAATCAGATCACAGTTTTTTTTAAATTTTGTACTTTGACATCCATTTCCAATCACTGCAGTGCAACTACTACTGCAAATTTTTTCAGACCTTGACATTGAGTAACTATAATCTTGAGCCAACTCTGTTGTAATTTTAGTCATAAATCTTTCATTGGTGTTCAATTTCTACCCACAACATTTTGTCCTATACTCTTGCATAGGTGTTTTATTGAATTCCTGTCGGGACTCTGAAGAGACCAGTCCATCCCAATCCGAATTTTACTGCCGGTTTAACGGTTAAAATCATCGGATCGCATCGTTCATAGTAAGAATTTCCCACGGTATATACAGGGTGTCTCAAAAAAATGTACTCACCCTTTAACCGTTGCTAACATGCTGTCTTCTTTGTGTTGCAGGTGTGAGGTTCGAACCTTTGCGAACATGATTAAATGTGATTAAAGAATCATGTTCGCAAAGGTTCGAACCTCACACCTGCAACACAAAGAAGACAGCATGTTAGCAACGGTTAAAGGGCGAGTACATTTTTTTTAGACACCCTGTATATTAACGGTTATTGCCGGTAATTCGAAACGATAAATGTTCGCCGACGATATTGACCGGCCGTTACCGTCCTATTCCCACCCTCGAACCGAGAAAAAAAAATTCAATAAACATACAGTCGGTTTTCAGATTAAACTTTACGGATATAAATACTTGATAGCCCCAGTCTAAACCAGGTGTCAAGTGAGATTAGGATATGGAAGTGTTTCCCAATGTGGAACGAAATGTCAAAAATTATTAGTCATAACTTTCACATGATCTAATTTTGATTTTAATTATTTTAATATTAACCTCAAATGTTTTAATTCATTGACTTTTTTAGATAATTTAACGGGGTTTCCAAATGCTTTTTTAATCGTATATTACAACGTTTGCTTTTTGCTTGATAAACCAAAAATTTATATTTGAACCGAAAAAATTTCAAGATATTTCTCAGACACTTTTGCTCATTTTAGCAATTTTTCAAGCTCGACACTTTTATACGTATTTTTGAGATCTTCGCAATAGTGTAAATAAAATTTTCATTTTCAAAAAAAAACCGATTTGGCGTTCTTCGATATTGTATTCTCTCATTCTAAGCGTCGTAAGCAAATAAAATAAGTCTCACATCAAAGAGCATGATAACTTGATTAGACTATTTTTGTAAAAAATTAGTGGACCGGTAAGTGTAAAAGACCTTCGACCTCAAAGGTAACCTAACCTGAATTTTCAATAATTTTTTCAATAAATTTGCAACGAGTAAAATTTATTATTTCCAATGAAAGCCTTTGTCTTAGGACAAAGTTTCTCACTTCTATCAATAAAACCTTGGATTTGACAGCCATATGAAAAAATTGAAACCACACATTTTTTCCTACTTCAGACCTCAACAACTATTTTCCAAATTGAATTTAAAGATCTTTTAAATACATCAACACAAATAACAATAGCAAGTTTACTCGAAAGTTTCTAACCAAGTGTATCCATTGAATAGCTTGGTCACAATAAGACGCCAAAGCTGCTATCAAAAAATTTGGACTCGTTGAACGCTTGATGACCGCTAAGCTCGTTTTTTCCTAATTTCACAAATGTTTATTTCTAACCTCTATTTCCAATAAACGTACAACAATATCAAGAACTAAAGGACCAAAATCTGCTTATTTCAAACAACGTACTTTTGAATAGTCATATGCGGTTGTTTTCTTATTATTAACGGTGAAAAAACGAGTTTATAGCAATCGACTTGGACCGATGAAAGCTCCGGAAAGCTTGGACTCGATCTTTCCGAATTTCACAGTTAGTTATTTCTTATTTTTATTCGCAATACACGTACAAAAATATCAAAGCCTAAAGAACTAGAACCTGCTTAATTCAAATAAAGTAGGTTTGAAGCGTCATATCTGATGGATTTAAAATTATGAACGGTTAAATTCGAATTTACAGCAATCGACTTGAAATAATTTGGGATGCATTCCACGGGCTATGAATCTCGACCTGTAAGGAAAACGAAGCGTTTTCTTCTTCCTGAATTAATTTATTATGAAGTATGAATAGCTGTTCGCCCATCGAATGGAAATAACGCGCACACCTGTGACGTACAATATTTGATCATGATTATTTAGGTAAAAAAATTGAATGAGTGTTAATAATGATGAATAATAATTGGTAATGATATTAGATAATGGATCACTGTTAAGGTTGCTATCATTACGCTGCGGCAGCGCTTGAAAATCGCTGGCAGAGCACTCTAATCATTCATCATTGGAACCCTGGAAGACGGAGCGCAATAGGACTCCCTCTGACAAAACCTGCCATAGTTGTTAAGATGAATACTCTCATTTTTACATGCATCGAACGCAATGATAAAGTTAAATTAATATTTCTAATGATTGACTTAAGAGATTAACCATACTTTTAGACCTTGATTGGGTTGCAATGAATTATTCTTTTTTCTTATTGGCCTGTTAGTAGATAATATCACGTTAGCTTAGCCCAGGTTAGGTTCATTTAGGTCATGTAACGCTTTTAAATGAATGTAGGAGTTGATGATTTTCAATATTGGTTAGATTGGTTTAGGTAAGGTTATGTTATATGAGCGCATGAATGTATGGTGTTTCTCATAGCTTACTGAACGTGGAATGAGTATCACCAGTACAGAGGTTTATGATAATTTCAACTCATTACGAGCATGCTTATGAATGTCATGAGCGGATGTCCAGTTTGAAAAATGAATACTTGAACACGAAACAAACTTTAAAAAAACGTTTCTGTCCAGCGATTAGGCCTTTGTGATGAATCGTATTAGGACAGTTTATACTTAATTGATTTGAAGCTCTTATGCCTGGGTTTAGGGTAAATGATAGTGATGATAGATTATATTGAGATGTTTAAGAACACTCATTTATGTAATGAATTTATGATTCATTGAAGAAAAGAATTGATAGCAATGTGATGCATACTAAATACGACGTGACTTTGTCAGTGTGTGCGCGAATGTGAGTAGATAAAATGAAACAATAGAAACGGATGATATCGCTTTAGTCGTGTTGCGACTTGAATTTTGTTTGTCTCGCGAGCACGTTTGTTGGGAGTGGTGGGTATTGTGGGGTGTCGTCTGGTTCGATCTGTAATTTATTTATATTTTGCTGGTATTATATTTATGCACATGTTTTATAATGAATTAGAATAATTTAGGTATGTAATTACGTATTTCCGTAACGTATAGGCCTAAATTCCGTTCGTACCGTTCGTAAGAACGGAACTCGTTCGTAACCCGAGGACTCCCTGAACTTTTCATTTGTTGCCAAAAAAAATGAGACAAACATGCAGCAATTATTTACTTCCAACGCAAGGGATAACAAAACAAAAAAAAATTCAAGATGCTGAAAGCACCAAAATCAACCATCTTTCACACTCTGGCTGGATTAAAAGAACTGGGAACCACTTACGACCGTCCTCGAAGTGGTCGCCCTCAAACTTCTTGCACCCCAGAGAATATCAAAGCTGTCAGAGCAACGGTCAGACGAAACCCAAATAGGTCAATACTACAAATGACAAGAGATATATGTGTGAGTAAACTGCAAGAAACATTGTGATAAAACGTACACTCGTACGTGGAAGACGTAAATGCGCCAACAACTGAGAGACTTCTAAAATGAAAAACGATTAGCAAAATCAAAAGTTCTAGTGAACAGGCTCAAGTAGGGTACTTCCATAGATGACATCGTGCTTCCAAATGTCATCTATGCATATTAGTTGAGTGGTTTAGGCGAAGTTCAACAACCAGAATGACAGTCTTGGGAAAATCTTCTGCAGACAATCCAGATACCCTAAGGACAGTTGTCAGAAGACAAAACCTGTTTCTGTAATGTGCGGGCTGTCATTTCGAAAACATGGAAATCTTCCCTGACTTTTGTGGCACCTGGAGTATAAGTCCAACTAAATTCATATATCGAAAAAATATTGACTCCAGCACCTAAGGAATCCAAAGACCTTTACAAAAACAAATCCTTCACATTTCAACAGGTGTGTACTATATTCGTGTCTAATTATACACGAGTAAGTCAAGTGCCATTTATTATTCTTATTGATAAGGAAACTGTGATGATTCTGTGCTTGCGTTTTAAATGTAGTTATTTTGATAGTGTTCTCAATCTTTGCACCCATTACCATATTTTAAAAGCAATCTCACTAGTCCAGACATTTGCTAAATTAATTCTGATTGAAGAATAAACGCTCGATGTTTCAAAGAAGTTTTTAAATTTTATTTCTAACGAAGGAAAAACATTTGACTGAAACAAATATTCTATTCGTATTATAAAACGTTTCTCACTTTTTGAAATATTGAAAAAACAAGATCCATTGTTAACCTCTTTCGAATTCGTCCCAATCCTATAACCTGTAATGATATTTTTCCAATGTCAAAAATTCATATGAAGTCCCCAAAAAAATAATACATCCTAATGATAGAAGCTAACATAAATATTTTAAAATTTACACTATTCATCAAAATGCTAATGATCTCTTATGTTTTGAAATCATTAAACGGATGCTCAGCGGGGCAAGTCCCGTTCTGGGAACATGCAATACAAGCGCCATAAGTGGCCGGTTACATGTTGTCAAAAATCTAAATCTAAGTGTGCAGCGTTATGCATCGCAACGTTTTTCTTTCTGTTACCTGTGTTCAATAATGAATAAGGATATGGTTTCTAACGAGTTTGACACCATTGCTATGCGTATTCTGATGTTACTTTGTGTTTTATGAGATAGTGTGTGTAGGAAGGATCAGTCACTCTGACGATGCAACGTGTACAGGAGTGCTCCATGTTCCCGAAAATTTTGAAATGGCCTTGAAAATTATTATTTGTTTTTGAATTTTGAAATACCCTTAAAAAAATTTATTTGTCCTTGGTGTTTTGAAATGTTCTTGAAAAATTGTATAGGGTGCTTGGTTTTTGAAAAACTTGAGATGGCGAGTTTATTGACAGCAAACAAAAGCAACTTACGTCCTTTGCTGCATATGAATGTATATTGTGTAACTTCTGGTTTACTCCTACTACTTATGGGTCAAAGCAAAATAGAACTAAATCATGTAAATAGTTACACAGCCAATACATTTCTATATTTGAAGATAAATTTTTGCAAACGCTTATCATCAGTTATGTAAGGCAATTCACCTTAGCCTGAGGTGTGAGGAGCATGACTTAGCGTTTTGCATCCCTCTGGACCAGTTTCTTTCATAGTTGCGATGCGTGATACAGTATTACCATCTTCAGTGTGTGTGAATAATATGCATTACATTTTATAAGTAACAAGTTACTGCATTATATGAAGCCACTGTGTCTTAACATAAAGCTTAAACTGGGGCTTTTAGTTCAAAGGTTGCTGAACTAAATGATTAAAATGAATAAATATTTGACATATTAATTGAGAATTTTTGAACGAACTCAGTTTATTCAATTTGGAAAACTGGAAGCAAGATAAATAACAAAAATATTTTCAAAATTATAGATGTATATATACATATAATTATAAATATAAATAACGAGGATTATTCATTATTCTCTTTATATATAAATGATTTTATACATTTCTTTATATATCTTTTACAAAATATAATATAAAATATATATAATTCATTATATCATTATTATATATAAATGTTATATATACATTATATACATTTATATATAAGTAGAATTTATATACTTTTTCCATGTTTACTTGGACAATGCTCAATATAATTTGAAACTCGTGGAAATTAATTTGGAACTCGAGTAAATCAATTTGGCACTTGTTCAAGTTATTTTGGTAATGATGTAAACTAATCTGGATATTATTAACCGTAATTCTACTAGTGTGGCCATATGGCAACACCTTGTATATATTTTAAAAAGACAAATAAATTGCTAAAGTAACGTGACAGATGTCCAATAATGATGCAATAGCGAGCTCGTTGTGCCTCATGCAATGCTAACTCCTAATCAATCAGTCAGTAACTAACTCTTGTTGGTTACTGACGTTTTTCCGCAACAATTTAAAAAAAGAATCTGGGAGAATTACGGTTAAAAGGAATAAAAATTTGAACGAAAATAAGCGCCGGTCAGGCGACAAAATTTGAACTGTGGACAGTTCAAATTTTATCATCTGACCGGCGCTTATTATCGTCTGACCGGCGCTTACGAAAAAATCGGATCACCGTCAATTTATAGGTCATTATCGTAATTTTAGTACAAACTTCGACGACGATAACGGGTAATAACCGTTTTTTTACCATCGGCCTGATGATAATTATCATCTGGATTTCGACGTTTTCAAAAATGTGTATTTATGGCCAGTTTATGGTCGGAATTCTCTCATTTTTACGATAAATTCGTCACTTTAATAGCTCTACTAAAACTTTCATAAGCGCTGTAACTTTTCCCAACAATTGAGTTACTCCCGGTAACAGTAGGCCGTACCTTGTGAAATGAATTTGTCCAATTCCCGGAAATTTGAAGACATAAAAAATCGACTTTACTCCTCAAATCTCAACGAATTCCATGAGTAATGTTTTCAATTTCTTCTTGCTCTTAAAATTTACAATAATTTAAGTTTAGTTTCACAGGGTGTGGCCTATTGTTACAAGTAATAATGCACAATTATAAGAAATTACTGCGATGCTGATGAATGTTATAGTGAAAAGCGATTAAATTGGGTTATTCATCGTAGAAAAAGACAATTACGATAATAAATCCCACGATAAATGATCATTTCAGAAAACCAAATGTAATTACATGAAATAATTTTCATTGGAATGTAAAGAAAACAGGCATTCAATAAATATATTTAGGTCGTATACTCCATTTAAATATGAAAATGAATTCTAACAGAAAAACATACTTAGCACGCTACGCATTTCATCACAGGTTGGTACTTAGACCTACAAATACGAAGACTATTTCTATGATTCTAATTCAATCTAACCATAAAAAAATCTTTTAGCAAACGATTACTGGAGACAAGTTAAACTTGAGCATAAATGACTACATTGGTCCCATAAATTACAGAAATAAGGGTTCACAGTATGAATAATTTTTCAAAATAATAACTCACTCAGAGTTTTAATCCCTACACTCTGGGTGTGTTGATTTAGACGCTATCTCGGCGGCTAAGAGCAGACTGCCACCACCGCATCATATACGGAGGGACACAGTCCCCTACCCCTCCCTACATGATGCAGGGGTCACTCAGTCTGATCCTAGCCACCGAGATGGCATCTAAATGAGCATCCCCAAATTAGTACACTCGGAGTGGAGGGGTTAAAGTGAACTTTTCTATGAAACTGATAATACCCTACATAGAAATATTAGTAGCTGCTCTCTCCTTTCAAATTAAATAGAAATTAATTCCGCAAAAAAAAAACATTGAATCCCTAAGTCCTCTTTGGTATCCTTCGGCTTCGTTCAGAACTTCCCTATGCACATTTAACAACCACAAAGACATACACTTCTCTGGCATTTAATTTTATACTGAACTAATTTCATTTCCTATAATCAATTCTAAGATATACCGTACGACATTATGCTCCAAGGCACTAACCTCTTTGATGGATATTTCAGTGATCGGAATAGGATTCTTCATTAATTTCGGGAGTACATTGTTCGTCAAGTTCACCACTGTCACTCAAATCACTCCTAGACCACGGAATAACTTCGCTATTTTCCGTCAAATCCTTTTTCCACCATTCCAGGTGAGGGATGACCAACAGAACCTGGTGACGGTGGAGCAAGTACACGAGGTGACGGAGAGGCAGCCAAAGTAAGCGAAGGAGATGCAAGCGGATCTTGAAGTGTAGACTCCACGGTCGCGACTCAACATGGCGTTTCTTGGAACCAACCCAATCATGGCAATGACGCAAGACTTCTTGGATCGCTAACACCTTCTGCTTCCTGTTTTCATCGTGGTCAACTTCAGCTAAAGCATCTAAGAAATTAAAATACACTAGTAATATTAAATGTGCAACTGAAAAATACAAATAAGTTAAACATTTATCGAGTGACGGTGTTCCAGCTACCATCGTGCACAGAACAGGACAGGCTATCTTAGCTTGGTGTGAACGCAATATTTAGCACCTCTGACTACGCTCGTTTTAAGACGACGCTGAATTGAATAACTTCGATTTGAAAATAACTCTGGATAACGGTACTCTGAATTACAGCTAAGCTGCATAGTTAAATATTTAGTTTAAAGGCAATTTACAACTACATCGGCGCAGTATAGGCTAATTCAGATGACTTTGTATGAATAAAACGAACTGTATAATAATGATATAATCAATTATATATATATATATATATTTTATATTATATTTTTTAGAATATACATAAAATTATATTTATATTATAAAGATTGTAATAAATAATGATCAACGTTATTCATAATTATGTATAATGTTAAAAATATTTTTATTTTGTCATTTATTTTGCTTCCAGTTTTCCAAATTGAACAAAATGAGTTCTTCCAAAAATTCTCAATTAATGTCAAATGTTTATTCCTTTTAATAATATCCAGATTAGTTTACATCATTACCAAAATAACTTGAACAAGTGCCAAATTGATTTACATTATTTCCAAATTAGATTGCAAAAGTTCCAAATTGATTTACTCGAGTTCCAAATTATATTGAACATTGTCCAAGTAAACATGGAAAAAGTATATAAATTCTATATATATAATGTATATAATATATTTATAACATTCATATATATATAATAATTATATAATTAATTATATATATTTTATACTCAATTTTTTAAAAGATATATAAAGAAATATATAAAATCATATTTATATTTATAATTTTATATATATATATCAAGGACTACTATATAAAGGACGTGCACGGTCATACATATGGTGGACTACGTTAGCGGAAACCAGTTCACTGAGCTCCGTTAGTAACCAGCTGTCACAGTACGAACATTGTCGTAGTCTGTCGCTCGGTTTGAATCGGACATTGCTGTTTTTTTCGAGGCACATTGCTGCATTTCAAAGCGGACACAGTTTACAAAGTTTATTGCTAATTATTTGAATTAAAAATGCCGAACAAATGCGGGGTTGTGAACTGTCGGGGTAATTACAATAAGGAGAACTGGCGCCGCGTGTTTGCCTGCCGAAAGAGCAGTCTGAGAGAGAGAAGTGGCTTGATGTTCTTCCACCTCGCGAAAACTTTGTTGTAAATCCATACAAGTTTTTCATTTGTGAGATACACTGGGGTGCTGACCCACTTTTGATCAAATTGCGAGGTGGTTCTATGCGACCTAGAATCCTTCCCAGTATCTTCAATGTGCCTGCTTCATGCTGCCATCTCCAAAACCTGCACCTCGCCCGGCGAAAGTGGAAGACCAACAACTGAGGTATTTTTTCAGAAGGATATGATTTCTTCATTTGATGCTTACAAACCTGAACGTAACCTGCAGAAGCAGCACGAGAACTTGATTATTTCAAGATTGAAAGAAAGGCTTGTTTGTTTGTTCCTGACCGACAACTTCAGTGAGTGCAGCCTGTCTGTGATTGTCGAAAACAAACCCACTTTGTGTTTTCCACTAACGCTCAGTGCGCTCACGAACGGCATTAGTGTACCCCTGTTCATGATACTTCATCCCAACAATGGTTTGAGATCGTACACTCAGAGTTCGACGAAACTGCGCTTGGCAATGAACTAGGACATCCAGTTTGACAAAACTATCCGAAATGTTGTCACTCTTCTTCAAGCTCACACATCAGCCTGTGTCGACACCGAGAAGGAGATAAAGTTGGTATTTTTGACACGTCAGTTGGAACTTTCATCACAGAAGCAGTTTTCCATGAATGATTGTTTTGCTCTTCAATCATACCCAAAGTGTAATTATGAACAGCATAGAGACTTTTTGGTGCTGCCATGCAAACGCAAGCTGCAGTACATGACTTTATCTATTGACAAGGACCAGGTGCTAAGGGAAACATTGACCAAGTCCAGACACTGTAGCAGAAGAATGTGTTTCTCTTGGTCGATGAAGTACAGATTCGCCTGAATGCAGAAGAATGTAGTCCTTCTTCAGACCTCTGTAAAGAAGGCCTGGTTGGCTGACGAATCGCTGCGGTTTGGTAGGTTTTAGCTTCTATGTCTATTTGTTTATTTGCGTGAATGTTTGTGTGTTTGATTGTTTGCATTGGAAAAGGTTTACCTATAATCCATTTTGTAAAGTCTAAACCTGCAGCAACTCGGTTTTCTATAAAGTGGTCACTAAGCTCATGCAATAATACATGTTAAGTCCGGCTAAAATTGGTATTTCAAAGCATTACAGTGCTTTAAACGATTTAAAATTCACTGTAAAACATTATCCTTTCTGTTGCTTGAAAGAGGTAATTTTTTATTAATTTGTCCAATGGAAAATGTTATGTTACTAAGAGTGCAATGGCCTCCGCTAGCGTAGTCCACTATACAGCCGTGCACGTCTTGTTTATAGTAGTCCTTGGTCGGGACTCATAGCACGTGGAATGCAACCCAAATTATTTCAAGTCGATTGCTGTTAACTCGAATTTATCCGTTTATAATTTGAAATTCATCAGATATAACGCTTCAAAAGTACGTTATTTGATTTAAGCAAGTTCTAGTCCTTTAGATTTTGATATTTTTGTACGTGTATAGGGAATAAAAATAAGAAATAACTAATCGTGAAATTAGGAAAGATCGAGTTTGGCGGGGAATTGAGCTTTCATTGGTCCAAGTTGATTGCCATAAACTCATTTTTTCGCCGTTTATAATTAGTAATCAACCACACATGACGATTCAAAAATACGTTATTCGAAATAAGTAGGCTTCGGTCCTTTAGTTCTTGATATTTTTTTACGTTTATTGCAAATAAAAGTATGAAATATTCATTTGTGAAATTAGGAAAAACGAACTTGGCGGTGCATCAATCGTTCTATGAGTCCAAATTTTTCGATCGCAGCTTTGGCGTCTTTTTGTGACAAAGCTATTCAATGTATACACTTGGTTAGAAACTTTCCAGTCAAATTACATGTGTTATTTATGTTAATGTACTTAAAAGATATTTAAATTCAGTTTGAAAAATCGTTGTTAAAGTCTAAAATAGGGAAAAACGCGTGGTTTCAATTTTTTCATATGGCTGTCAAATCCAAGGTTTTATTGGTAGAAGTGAGGAACTTTGTCCTATAATAATATAAATGATGACAAATGCTTTCAGTGGAAATAAAAATTTTAACTCCACGTTGCAAATTTATTGAAAAAATGAGGATTGAAAGTTCAGATTAGGTTCCCTATGAAATCGAAGATCTAATTAATCCACTAGTTTTCTACAAAAATAGTCTAATAAAGTTATCATGCTCTTTGATACGAGACATTTTATTTGCTTACAACGGTACACAGTAACACAATATCTAAGAACGCCAAATCTTTTTTTTTCGAATAACAAAATTTTATTTAGATCATTGTAAAGATCTCAAAAATACGTATAAAAGTGTCCAGCATGAAAAATCGCTAAAATGAGCAGAAGTGTCTGTTAGTGTTTCGAAATTTATTTTGGTCAAAAATTTTAGTTTTTGATTTTTCACGCCAAAAGTAAACGTTTTAATAAGCTTTTGAAAAATTCATTGTAAGACCAGTTAAATTATCAAAAAAAATATGAATTAAAATATTTGAGGTTCATATTAAAATAATTAAAATCAAAATTAGATCATGTGAAGGTTATGACTAATAATTTGACATTTCATTTGACATTGGGAAATATTTACATATCCTAATCTCATCTGACACGCTGTTTAGACTGCGGCTATCAAGTATTTATATCCGTAAATATTATTCTGAAAAGACTATTTTTATTGCCTTTTTCTTTTTCTCGGTACGATGGTAGGAGTCGGACGGTAAAGGCCTATCAATATCGTCAGTGAACATTTTTCGTCTCGAATTACCCACAATTACCGGTAATACCCGCTAAATATATATATATATATATATATATATATATATATATATATCGTGGGAAATTCTTACTATAAACGACGAATCCGATGATTTTAACCGTTAAACCAGCGTTAAAATTCGGATTAGGCTCTACTCCTTGATCCTTTTTTATCCCGTGACTGAAGGGGTTAAGATAGAACATAACGAGCTTCGTCTTGTGGCAGGGAACATTATTTTGTATAACAACAAGGGGCATCAATTGCAGAATTCTGCAAAACTGACGTGTTGTTCTAACATATTCTTGTAAAGAGTTGCATTAACTCTGGCCTGATACTCGTATACCGGAAACCATCACGATTCTTCAACCAAACTTTACAGTTTTCTTCATACAGTTTGATTTCAAACTTTCACCAATTCTTCTTCTTCTTCTTATAAACTGTTTACCATCGCTAAAAGTTACAAGAAAATTAAATTCATCAATTAAAAATACTTTGTTTCAATCGTCTTCTGACCAATTGACACGTTTCTTTGCAAATGTCAATCGTAATGCCTCATTCTATTTACTTATGAATGTTTTTTTCCATGAGATCTTGCATAAAGGCTTATTTCATGCAATCGCCTGAACATAGTTTGTTGTGAAACATTTATGTAAGGGCATAATTCCTCGCCCCACAGGTTCTGACAGGGAATGACTTCAGATTCATGCCGACCGTTACCTAAGGAGGAGGAATAAATATTGTTCTTAGAATTTAATAATAATTTACAAATAAACAAATACAAAGTTAATCAATGAACTAATTTGATTGAGGGGAAAGCTAGTTAACAGAATGGTCAAATTCTGCACGAGCAGAAACTATATTGAGCCGGCACCGAAAGGTCGGAACTGAACAACTAACAACTAAGCTAAGTTTAATTTCTCCTACTTATTCAAGTCATTGACCGATGCTGAACTGACACGGGTAAAGGCGCCGCCGAAGAGGTCAGGCCTGATGAGAAAAGGAAACAATTTCTGTAGAAAAGATAATCAACATCACATAAAAAGATTCACATATCGCCAATCTAAGTTCCAATGTCACATGATAATAATCGGCAGCACTTTTGGTTTCTTACCAAATGCGGGGCAGAAGGGTAGCACACTAAAAAAAACCAAACGGGAGCGACCGATCACATAAACAAAGAAAAAGTCTTTACGAGGAAGAAAATCGGATCTATTCCCTGACAATTTGTACCACCTTTAATTTGACGAAGTTTTACCCGTAGTTTGAAAACGGTCTTTCAGCGCTAGACGCTGCGTAACCGTGTCCTCTCTTACTGTAGTTTTCCTTGGTCTACCTGGCTTCTTTGTACTAATTAGCTTACCAGTTTCATTATCTAGTATCAGAAATCGGCGCACCACACATTAACGATTTTTCTATTGAGCAATTTGTCTAATTGTATGTTTTCGTAATTTCGCAATTTCTGCTCTAACAGCTGCATCAACTTTGATTCGTTTTGGCATGCTTACAAATGTTGCAGAGATGTTAAGTAGACTATATCTTCTTGATCTTTATGTTATTATAAAAAACCGCTTATTTCACAATTTTCGTATACTTCTAAATTTTTTATTTTATTTTGGACGCTCAAAAACCAACGAAATGTTAAATAAATATAGTATTATTATTTAGGCAACATGAAAATTTGATTAACACAATAGTTCAAATACTGTCTGGTGACATTCAACAAAAATTTCAAAAACTGATTCGCACTTTTTGAAGATTTGAAAGTTTTAATATTTGTTCCTTAATTTTGGACGGTATTGTAAATGTCAATACGAAAAGAAAGGAGTCAGCATGCTATACATTTCCTTACATCAACACAAACTCCAAATATACGTGCGGACGCAAAGATATCCTAAGCATTTCTCTCTACTGACCAGACTAGAACACGCAGCAATCAAATGGAAATTTCATCAGCAATATAAATGCTAATCGAAATCGAAACAAGCTGGTTCCAAAGCCGCAATTGTGAACATGTACCATTGCTGTTAAATGTCGAGTATTTTCTGTAATTCAAAAGATTTTAAGTTAATATCGCCATATCACTGGCATCGAATATTTATAATTTACCTATTATACACACATAAATTTGCACAAACTGGTTCTCGCACGAATAACAAGGAACATAGCATATTTGTAACTGCTACTTGTGACGAATTTTGTTTCCATCTAGTGTCAAGAACTTTATTTGCGCTGCGTTCACGGATATTTCAAAATAATAAAGTTGACGAGCAGCTTGGCTGTCTTGCTCGCGGCGCAATACCGCCCGTTTGTTTGCAGTGCCGTGCAATAGGAAACTGACTATTGCATGGCAATCGTCCAGCAGCTCTAGCTTACTCGGTAAAGGGTCCTGAGTCAACAATATAGCCAGCCTCACAAGTGTAGCTCTCCGTCACACTGCACCAGCACACGCTGCATCTGCGCGAGCACAAGTATCTTCGCACGCAGTGCCACGTCTTGAACGTGTGCTGGTCCCAACACATAAACGTCAAATAACATATACGTGTTTAGCAGTACCATCACCTATACGTGCAGCAGC